>WAAF01007719.1:0-13091 GCA_013400475.1 Tricholaema leucomelas | reverse complement strand
CCTGACTGCTCTCCAGCCACTCTGTCCCCAGACTGTAGCGTTGCTCAAAGCCTCACCCAAACTGGCCTTGAACACTTCCAGAGATGGAACATCCACAGCTTCTCTGGGCAACCTCTTCCAATGTCTCATCATACTCATAGTCAAGAAATTCATGGCAAACCTTTAACATATTGAACAGAAGTAAAATTCATTTGCAAAGCAAATCATCTCCTCGCAAGCACAATCATCTCCTCCCAGCACATCCTCCTCCCAGGGGCTTGGAGACTCAGCATCATGTTGGTGGCATTGACTTGCTGCAGCTGAGTGCCTGGATGGTTATAAGAGCTGCACCCAGCAGAAACTGAGTGTGCCATGTGCCTGGGCAGCGTTGGCCTCAGCTGGGAGATTTAGCTGCACACCCCTTGAGGGCCTTCAACTGGAACTTCTCCTGACACAGAAGCAGCCTGGGCTGGTGGCATGCTTGGGGAAGAGCCACATCCCAAGCAGTCCAGCAGGATTCCTACCTAGCTTGCTGAGTCACTTGACAGAATTTCCTTAAGATCATTAGCAGGTGATGCCAGCTGTGCTTGGAGGCTCTTGGACTCCGTGAGAGATCAAAAAGCTTGCACCAAGGACTCGCTGGCGAGGATGTGAGCAAAGGGAGAGAGCTGCCTTCCCCCAGGCAGCATCACTGCTGTCACGCTGCTGGCAGAGCAGCCCCTGTGTGCTTCAGCAGTCAGCTATGACTGGAAGACACGGAGGAAGGAGCTCTGCTGGGAAAGAAGTAGCTGTTTTCATTTGGAGGTCACAAAAAAGGCGTTTGTGGCCACAGTCGCCTTACAAACAGAGGCCCCTTATTGTGTGCAGAGACACCCTTGGCAACCTTTCTTAGCAGCCTGGATAGGAACCAAGAAGGGCTTTGTGAGGCCTTATAAAAGGACATTATGAGCAGGGGCCCCACAGGCAGGCAGGATGTGCCAGGAAGGTTCTCCCACGGGGAGCTGCGGGAAGCAGGAATCTCCAGAAGATGTTTTCTGCTGGAGCCGTTCTGGATCCAGGCTCCCATGTGCTAGGGATGGGATCATTGCTCTCACTTCCCTGCTGCGAATGTCCTCCCAGTCAGTCGAGAAGCTTTTTGGGAAGCAGGCCAATTGATGTGGGCAATCTGACCCAGGCAGCTTCACTGACACCCACCAGAGAGTAACCATGTAACTGAAATAGGGGTGAAGGAGTTTGGGTCCTAGATGTGCAAGGAGCTGCATTTGGGTCATGTGAGGCATGTGACAGTCAGGGCTGTTAAGATCATCAAGATGAAGAAGGCTTCAGTGGCTCTGCATTTGTACCTGGAGGACTCTGGAGAAGATGGGGAGGTGACATGACCCATTCTGTAGATCCCCTGTGTGAGGATGCCTAGGGCCACCTCTCACCAGAGGACTACCAGACCAGCTGCTGCTCTGCATTCACCCTGCTCTGGCAGGGGTGAGATAAGCTCCATCCCTGGAGCTTTGTATGTGGGCTTCATCTCCTGGCTGCTTGGCAAACCCCAATGCCCCTGACCCTGCTGCTGAGCACAGTCCAGCTTCCAGCAAGTGCAACATCAGCTGGGGAGCCACTGCCACCACCACCATCTTCTCTGATCCCTCCTGGACACTTCTCCAGGCAGCTGTGCTTTGCAGCCACCTGTCCCTAAAGAGCTGTCAAATCACATCCCAGTTGCCAAGGGTTTCCCAGGGTGTGCTCCTAATGCAAACCAAGTAGCTCCATCTGGCCCTCCTTTGGAGCTGATAGAATCACCACATACTTCAGGCTGGCTCTGTAGCACCTGCCAGCTGAGTCACTCTTCGGCTTTCCAGGGGATTTGGCTGATGGCTCAATCATCTCCGAGATAAGAAGCCCTGCCCAAGCCACAGGCTCGTCCCCTTTGTGGCTGAGAGGAAGCTTTGCAGCCCACCGTGAGATGGAGAGGCCCAGCCTCCTCGAGCTGTGCTGTAGCCAGGAGAAGCTTTCTTAACCCAGCATTTACCAAAGTGAGAAGCTCAGACTATTTACAAATTCAAGCCAAATCACTTTTGGCAGGCAAAACCCCCTGCAGAATCTGGGCAGAGAGGTTGCTGGAGCAACAAGTGAAGCCCTGTTTTACTGGTAAAGGCAGTGGTGGCTTCACCAACCTGCCCTTGGGACTCACCCTGAAGGTCTGTGGGATGTCTTCAAACCCATGCTACAGTCTAAAGGGACAGCCTGAGGGTCCCTACAGGCCACGCAGCAATGCTTCTCCTTTGCCATAACAAGAAGGCTGGCATCTCCACATGGGTCAGGGCTCTCTCGTGGGCTATCCTGAGCAAGCTGCACAGCCAAGGGTCAAGCAGTTAAGCACTCACCAAGATGATGCTGGCACATCTCTAGGATGTTCTTCCAGAAGAGAGAAAATGGAAGCATCCTTCTCTCTTCTCTTTCACCCTGCTCCATCTCCCCCGGCACGATAAAATGCCTAGGCAGAGAGGCTATGAAGCGCTGAGCTGCTTGCGTGCTGTGTGGCTTCACATCAAGTGAACCAATCCTGACAAGTGTAGATACAAATGAAGAGTTTGATTTGGGGGTTATGACAAGGAATAAAAACCAGCTCAATTTTCTCCTTGGCACTTAGGAAGCAGATGAAGACTGCCAGCAAGAAGTGAGTGACTCAGGGGTCGCAGGGATGGGAGAGCTGGGAGAAATGTGATTAATATAAGAAGGAGGAACAGGCATTTTCTAACAGCCAGCAGCAGCTCTCCAAGAAAAGGATGAGAGTCCCAGCATGAGGAACTTGCAATTTCTGACAGGTACCACCTCAGAAAACACATTGCTGGGGATAGTCCCATGCAGCAGACCCACACTGGCTGCCTGGGCTCAGCCACTGCTCGTCGGCTGCAATCCCTTCGATTTTCACACCTTTTCCAGACTTGTAAGGCTGCCTTGGAAAGTGATGAGCAATTGCAAGATTAATTGCTTTGAAAGCACAAAAGGAACAGAAAATGCCTGAAGGCCCTGGGACAGATAATATGTTGTATTCATAAAGGGTTTAATAATTTATTGCCGGCAGCTGTATAAAGTTATTCTGTCCCCTTCCACTGCTTCTCTTCAAGGACAACTCAAGGCAGCTCAATTCCTACTCAAGGAGCAATCAAAGGATGCCTCGAATCCTTCTAGGTGGAATCATGTTTTTTTAAACAGAGAAACTTGTTTCCTGGTAAGAAATTAAAAGCACTTTTATTGAGCTCAGGGCTCCTGAAAATTTCCAGGTGAATACCCTGGCAGTGGAGGATGGTGCTTGCCTCAGCTCTCGCTGCACAAAGAGGCACAGAATGGGTTGGGTTGCAATGGACTTCTAAAGGTCATCTAGTCCAAACCAGGAATTAAGCACATCCTCGAAGTTAATCATGTACCTAAGTGATCTTATGAAACAGAGCCCGAAAGTGGTGCTTGCTGCAGTGCTGCAGGACTCTGCTACAGAGCACCACAACTCTTGGCAGGGACATCCGGAGGAATCCCTGTGGATGTCAGTGCCTCACAGGCAGCTCCTGCAGCAGGACATTTGGTCTCTTCAATACAATCCCTTTTGTTTACAGTCATAAACATGGTAATCAGCCATGGAAGACTGGAAGAGCTTTCCTGGAAAGATGGAGAAGTGGAGAGGAAGATTCAGTGTGCCCAGGTGGGTAAGATGGCCAACAGCATCCTGGCCTGTGTCAGCAATAGTATGACCAGCAGGACCAGGGCAGTGATGGTCCCCCTGACTCAGCACTGGTGAGACCACACTTTGCATACTGGGTTCAGTTTTGGGCCACTTACGCCAAGAAGGAGAGGTTGAAGTCTCTGGAAGAAGGGTCAGGTTGGATTCACTTAGAGGCTGGGCTTGGGCTGGCATGACTTGCCCAGGCTGCCTTTGCTGAGCCAGGAGTGACTCATGACCTCAGCTCACTGAGGGGAAAACCAGAAAGATTAGATCAGTGGAAGGAAATCTAACAGCATCCCTTCCCTGGGCATAATCCCACAGGAAAAACAACCCCTTGGCTTTGCACCTACACAGCAGCCTGTTTAAGCATAGCCTTCTCCACACTGATGCTCTAAGTGCTGGAAGGCAGAACAAGACCAAAAGATCAGCCCTTTCCTGACTACTCTACCTTTGGAGCCAGGGGATTTGCCTTGAAGGCTTGTCTTGGTTTGAGCTAGACCAGAAAAACTTTATTCTGCTCAGGGATTTGACTTCTCAGCTCAGGCTCTGATCTCTGAGGCACTCTGTGCAGCTCAGGGCAGGGTTGCACACTCAGAGGCTGCTCCTAGCAGGGAGAAGCTGATGGGGAGAGCTCATGCCAAGGGCTGCAATGCAGAAAGGCTCTTTCAAAGTTGTGGCCAAATTGGCATCAGGCATCAACTGACACCACTGAGCTAGTTGTGGAAATGTCTCCTCTCCATGAGTGGGGACACGCTGGCACAGGTTGCCCAGGGAGGCTGTGGATGCCCTCTCCCTGGAAGTGTTCAAGGCCAGGTTAGACAAGGCTTTGAGCAACTTGAAGGTGTTCCTGCTCATGGCAGGGGGGTTGGAATTCAATGATCTTCAAGGTGCCTTTCTAACCCAAACCATTCTGTGATGTCCCCCAGGGAAGGCTGAAGTGCCCAGGTCACAGCATATGCCCATCCCCTGCAGAGCAAGTGCGTGCAAGCAAGGCTGGACTGTGCAGCTGCTCACTACTACAGGGGCCACCTCACCTCCACGAAATAACATCTTCATCACAGGTGTTTTACTATTGCTGCTCCTGGGCTCCTCTTGAGACACCTCCCTGACCTCTCCAGGCCTTTTCTTTCTTCTGCTGCAATTAACACCATCATGCATATCCTCGTGGTCTTGGCAAGTCAGAGGGTGCCATAAACACCTTGGCAGTAAATATTTCATTACCAGGCAGTGCAAGATATTAACAGTGACAGCTAATAGTGAACATCCCTTTGTGAAGGAAAAGGAATCAATTTAGGACAGCATGCCTTGCTTCTTTCCACAAGGGAAGAGTCAAGATGATTTCTCTCCAGCCTGCATAAAAATACCCAAGAAAAGTGAAACTTAAATCCTAGAGAAGGGTTTGCCCAAAGACAGGAATTCCTGGGTGCACAGCTGGGCTGCTGTCTCTGTACAACGAGGATTTCTGCTGGAGTTGGAGCAGGTCATGTTTCAAACCTGCCTGGCTGAACCAAGGCAAGAGAAGCTAAATCCAGCATCTTTGGAGAAAAAGGACGTGCAATTTCCAATGTCTCCTCTCTTCCCCTTCCTTCCACTGAGCCATGCCACTTGTCTATCTTGCAGTCATTTAATTAATTTGATTAATTAGCCAGATTCTGCAGTATTCCTGAGACCTATTCATTAAAACAGAGGTTGTTCACAGAATCTCAGCATGGTGGGGGTTGGAAGGCACCTCTGGAGATGATCCAGTCCAACCCCCACTGCTAAAGCAGGGCACCCACAGCAGCAGGTGGGGTTGGAATCTCTCCAGGGAAGACTCCACAACCTCTCTGGGCAGCCTGCTCCAGGCCTCCAGCATCCTCACACCAAAGAAATTTCTCCTCCTGTAAGTTCAGATGGAGCCTCCTGAGTTCCAGTTTGTGTCATTGTCCCTTGTCCTGTTGTTGGGTACCACTGACAAGAGACTGTCCAGCAAAGGCATGAGGAGGATGCTGGATCACCCTTGGGCCACTGGCTGTGGAAGAAGCCCTCCTGGCTGTAGGAGGGGAAAGGATGGAGGGGGCCATGGGCACAAGGCAGAGGTCACCGTGGCCTTCCTGCCTCTCTGGTCCCAACCCCAGCAGAGGTGCTGCAGCATCAGCTGTGGCTCTGGAGGTGGCTGAGCAGCCACGTGGCACCAGCCATGCTTGGGGTGGCTTTCATTTGCTGGAGCAGCTTTATTGGCTTCTAAGAGATAAAAACAATGAGTCAGTGACAGATCTTGGCATTGGCAACCCACTCAGGCTGCCAAATTCCCCCATGGGGAAAGGGAGGGGACTTTGTCCCTGCTGCCTTTATGCAGCCTGGCTGGCACCTGCTTTGGGCATGAGCACAGAACGCTTGGGGTTGGGAGGGACCTTGAAAGCTCATCCAGTCCAAGCCCCTGCAGCCAGCAGGGACATCTGTAACTAGAGCAGGTTGCTTACAGCCCCAAACAACCTGACTTGGAATGGTTCCAGGGATGGGACATGTCCCACTTCTCTGGGCAACCTCAGCATAAAAAAAAAGAATTCTTTTCCATCTAGTCTAAGTCTTCCCTTTTTTAGTTTCAACCCACCACGCCTTGTCCTGTCACATCAGGCCCTAGTAAAAAGATGGCCCCAGCTTTCTGATCAGCCCCTTGAAGTTCTGAAAGGCCACAGGAAGGTCTCCCAAAATGCACAAGAATCTATTCCAGCTGATAATGTTTCATTCACTGTCCCTTCAGGATGCACTAAAGCACAATGGCAACATTTGTTTCATTCCTGCCTGCTTGACTGTAGATCAGGTCCGATCCCTTGCATAAGAGGATCATGAAGTCTTCATTAAATCTGCATCCAGCCTTCAGCCCAGCTGCTGGAGTAGTGCCCAAAGAGTCACAGCATCGATGCCTTAGTGCAGCATTGGTGACACTCGGTGACCATGGTCCTGCCATGACAGTGCAGTGGGGAAATGAGCCATGGATATGAGACATCTTTGTATAAAGCTCAACCAGATGTGAGATGTCCTCATTTAACTACCTGAGTGAAAAACCACCCCAAGCTCAGCATCGAAGAGGAATGAAAGCCAGCTGGACTGCAAGTGTTTGTCTTGAACTTCCCTCTTCTGATCTGCTCCCTTTCTGCTGGCAGAAGTGTGAAGGGTAAAGCTGAAATCACAAGAAAACTTTCATCTGTGTGAATTGAGAAGCCATCACCTAATTAAATTGAAGACACGAATCTCTCTTTTGTTTTCCTCCTCTTTTTTTTTGATGTCCCAGACCAATTTTGCTGTCTCCAAGATGGGTGAGGTGATAATTCCTCCAGCTGCAGCATTCAGTCTGCACCAGAGCAAGCTCCTTGTCTTAGCTCAGGCAGTGATCAGGTGCATCTATATGTTAATGTATTCACAGCCCTTTCTTGCGCAGGAGACAAAACAGCTGGTAGAGGACTGAGGGAGAAAGAGGAATTTCATTTCTATTGATTTGGGAAAGCAAAATATTTAGCACAGTAAGACAAAGGAGCTTGTTGTGGCTTTTTGGTGATTTTTTTTCTCTCTCTTTGAACTAGCAAGACTGAAAGCAGGAGATAAATATGCAGTTGCTTCGTTCAAACTCCATTTCTGTCCCTTTTTTCTCACCTAGAGAGTGTCTGATGCCTGACACACAGTGTTTGTTGCAGTGGTTTCCACCTAAATATGTCACCCAGCTCATCAGCTTTTTGCTTCTTTGTTTATCAGTTTTGATATTTTTCCTCATCTTTCAGGACTCCTTCTTTGCCACCTGTCACTCCTCAGATCGTTCCTTGTCGGGTCTCAGTCACTGTGAGTATTGCTTGTGACATTCAAGGGCTCTCCCCCACATTAAACCTAACCCACAGAGCCGTGGCCTTGGCTCAAGACATGCCGACGGCACTGATGAGGGAGCAAAGGGGCTCACAAACTCCTGCCGTGTGTCCTTTTGCTGTCCCTGCTGTGGGGTGCCCATGAAGGAAAGTAACTGGATTTTAACTGCTCTTGGCTGTAATCTGCTCTGCAGGCAGGCTTCAGCCCAGCTGTGCTCTCCTCCAGGTGAGGAGCCTTGTCCTGGGCTGAGCTAGATCAGAACCATTTCTGCTCAAGGATTTGACTTCTCAGCTCAGTCTCTGCTCACTGAGGCACTTCTGAGTTCAGGACAGGGCTGCACAGCCAGGGGCTGCTCCTAGCTGAGAGAAGCACTGGGAAAGCAGAGGGGCTCACAAAGGGCGTCTGACACTGCTCTAGTGCCTGGTGCAGCCCTGACCCCTGACAAGGTTGTGAAAAAGCTCACTTATTGTCCTTTAGTTTAGAAAATGAACTTCTTGCTTTTCCTTACTCCTTGCTTTTCCTTCTCTGCCCTCCTTGCAGCTCAGCTTTGTGCCCCTGCTTGGATAGCTGCGGTTCCTGGAGACCAGGGCATACAAAGCTGGAGCAGCAGTGAGGAAGGCACTAGTTGCCATCCATGGGTATAGGTCCCACCCGCTGTCAACTGCAGTCATTCCTTATGAGGGGTGCCAAAGAGATCCTCTTCATCTGAAGGCCTGCTGATATCCCTCCTTTCTTTCCGTGTTGCTGCACACTCTTCTTCTCCCCCACTGTGTTGCCCACCACACAGAGATGCCAACCACCTACAGCTGCTTGTCTTCCCCTGCCCTTTGTGCACTTTTATAGTCACAGATCAAAAGTCTGAGGAGGGAGAGAGGTAAAGGGTGTTCTGTGAGCTGATTTGTGTCTTGCTGATGGGGTTCTCTGCAGTGCTTTTGATACTCTTAACTGGAGCACATCGATCTCCCTGGCTGTATTTCCACCCCCTGAGCCTACCTCCCTCTAGCAGTGACTCAGCCCCTCTCCACCCTGGCTTTGCTTTCATGTGCAGCCTGCTCCAGGTCTCTCTCTGTGTTTCAGCAGCCACAGGACTCCTTTGCAGAGCTGCAGCACAGGAAGATCGAGGTTGTTCAATAAACAATGTCAGGGCTGGAGGCTGTTTTGCTTTGCAGCTCAGTCTTAAAGAGAGCCAGAGACCATCTTGTGACTGCCCACAGCCCTAGCAGCACATTGGTGGAGGGCAGAGGGGAGGAAGCACATTGCCCCATTAACCAGTCAGGGATACTGGGGGCTTTGCTCTGTGCTCCTCAGCCTGTACTCAGGAACACAGTGCAACCCCTTCACCATCACTTTGGCCTTCAGTTTGGAAGTGTCTTGCAATGCAGTTTCTGGAAGAGCTTCCATGTGAACCTCACGAAGTCTTGCACCTGAGTTGTCTGACATGGGTTGGAACTAGATAACCATTAAGGTCCCTTCCAAGCCAACCCCTTCTGTGATGACTCTGTCGGACCTGTCAGACAGCCCAGGGCTCCACACACTTCAGCTCCAGCAGGCTGAGTGCTGCTCTCCCTGTGTGTTCACCTAGAGTCCTGCCTGCCCCCTTGCATTTGAAGGCAAAGTGATCTGAGATACCAGGACTTGCAGGCTTCAGCAGTGGGGCCGAGCTTGTTCTGGTCCTCTTGGCTCTGGAGGAAGGTCCCTGCAGAGGAGCTTTGCCTGCAGTGTCCTCACCCTCATTTTGGAGGAATCAGGAGGCAGCCTGTGCCTCCGGGTATGAAGCAAACCCTCCAGATCCATATTTGCTACAACTGGATCAGGTGGAGACATTTGCAGAGGCAAATCAAAGAGGTTCATTTTTCTGGGGAGTGAAGATTTAATTAAAACACAGCTTGACAAAACATTTTCAAGCTCAGAAGTGCTCCAAAGGTATCACCCCAGAGTGGTTTTGCATGCCAGAGAGAAGCCTTCTCCTTTCTCATTTCAGAAGGGGCTTTTATTTTAGTGTCTTACATACTGAAAATCAGTCAAAATAGAAACAGCATTTTGAGTGACCAGAAGGTTTGGGGGATTTTTCTCCAGGAAAGGTTGCAATGTGTTCTCTGACTCAGAGCAAGAACCTGCTTTGGAAGTGTGGCATTTTTTCCTGCTGAAGCTGTGCCCTGCCTGGAACCTGCTGGTGATCAGAGGTGATTTATACACTGGGCTGCAGAGAAGCACCTGCAGGAACAGCACCCAGTCACTGAGGGCAGGAAACAAAGAACATCTGATCTAATCAAGACAACGATGGGCTGGGAAGTGGGCTGGAAAATTGGGCTTCTCATCTGCAGCCTTTGGAAGCAATGTGGAGATCTGTCAGTGCTGTCAGGCCAGGAAGTCCTCAGCTTCACAGAATTACAGAGCCACGGAATGCTTTGGCTAAGGGACCTTTAAAGGTCGTCTGGTCCAGCCCCCTGCAGTCAGCAGGGACATCTGCAAATAACTGTCCCCAGCTTTCTCATCAGCCCCTTCAAGCACTGCAAGGCCACCAGAAGGTCTTCCTGGAGCCTTCTCTTCTCCAGGCTCAACAACCCCAACCCTCTCAGCCGGGCCTCACAGCAGAGCCTTTCCAGCCCTGGCAGCAATGCTGTGGCTTCCTCTGGCTCTGCTCCAACAGGTCCCTGTCTGTGCTGTGGACTCCAGAGCTGGCCTCAGCACCGCAGCTGAGGGCTCAGCAGAGCAGAGCAGGACTCCCTGCCCCTGCTGCCCACGCTGCTGGGGATCAGCGCAGGGCAGGGCTGGCTCTGGGCTGTGAGCACTTGATGCCAGCTCCTGTCCGGCTCTGCCCCCCCCCATCCCCAGCACTCTAAGTCCACACAGGGCTGCTGTCAGTGTCAGCACAGCTGGATTCATCCTTTGGTGGTGCAAACCAGGCCAGAGGAGAGCCTGCTGCAGCTCGGCTGCCTCCCGAGTTACAGCGCAGGGTCTCCTCTGGGTATTCCCTAAGTGCCCAGTTTGCCCTTTCTGAGTGAAAGGTCTCCTGGGTGCTTTGGATGTAAAGTAAATGTTTCAGAGCTCTGTGAAACAGGTGTGTGAGCAGGGACAGGTTTTACACCATGGTGGTAGATACTAAAGGTCACCTTCTGATAATATTTACAGTCTAAATGAAGCAATTAGAAAGAACCAATCTGCTGCTGTTCTCCCTCACAGGAGACTGTCCCAGCAGCAGAAATAACTTCTGCAGTGAGAAAAGCTCCTTGGCAGTGCCTGGTCGGCCAACCAAAGCTCTGCCTTACTGGACCCCCTGTTTGCCCTCACATTTCTGATACACTGAGGGCAAAATGCTCCTCTGAACCTGACTCTCCTGCATTCCCTGTGCAGGCTCACAGGGTTTGCACGTTCCCAGGCACTGCTAGAGGCAAGAAGCTGCCTGCAGCCTTCATTTCTGAGCAGACTGCTGGGAAGTGGAAAACTTTTCTCTGTCTTAAGCTGTTTCTGACCTACATCATAGCCAGCAGGTCAAAGGAGGGGATTCTGCCTGTCTGCTCTGCTGAGCCCTCAGCTGCGGTGCTGGGGCCAACCCTGGAGTCCTCAGCACAGACAGGGACCTGTTGGAGCAGGGACAGAGGAGGCCACAGCAGGAAGGAAGGGCTCTGCTGTGAGGCCCGGCTGAGAGGGTTGGGGATGTTGAGCTTGGAGAAGAGAAGGCTCCTGGGGGACCTTCTGGTGGCCTTGCAGTGCTTAAAAGCTCAGAAAGCTGAGGACAGTTTTGTCAGAGCCTGTTGTGACAGAACAAGAGATGATGGTTTCAAACTAAAAGAAGGAGATTCAGGCTGGAGAGAAGGAAGAATTTTTTTACCCTGAAGGTGGTGAGACCCTGGCCGAGGTCGGCCAGAGATATGCTGAGGACAGTTTTGTCAGAGACCAAGGTTGGAAGAGACCTCACAGATCATCAAGTCCAACCCTTTACCACAGAGCTCAAGGCTAGACCATGGCACCAAGTGCCACGTCCAACCTTGCCTTGAACAGCCCCAGGGACGGCGACTCCACCACCTCCCTGGGCAGCCCATTCCAGTGTCCAATGACTCTCTCAGTGAAGAACTTTCTCCTCACCTCGAGCCTAAACTTCCCCCGGCGCAGCCTGAGGCTGTGTCCTCTCGTTCTGGCGCTGGCCACCTGAGAGAAGAGAGTAGATGTGCCATTGCTGCAACATTCCAGGTAAGGCTGTTTGGGTTCTGAGCAACCTGCTCTAGCTGCAGATGTCCTTGCTCTAAAGACCTCTAAAGATGTCTTTCCACCATTTATGATTCTATGAGTCCCATCACTGCCCCATGCTCGTGGCTGCAGCATGGTGCCCTACGAGACAGGCAAACTGATCAATGACACATTTGTAGGCATCAGTACTCAGGTTGGATTGTTGAAGGGGGAAAAACAAGATTCCAAAGATGCCCCCAGCCCCTGCATATGTGCGATGAGACGCAAGAGGTGAGTCTGATATGGAGATCTGTGCTGAGACCACACTGACTGCAAGGGGCAGAAATCATTCTCCTGGGAGAAGCTGAGCAGTTGCACTCAGAGTGTTCGGTTTGACTGGATCAGAAACCTGCAGGAGGAAAACAGATTGGAAGTTGGCTGCCACAACGGATTTGCCTTATGTTGCACTTATCACACTGTTGACACTGTATAAATAATATCATTTTATGATTTATTTATGAACGAGCCTGAAGGTGACCTCCAGCTGTAGACTCATGAAGCTGCAATAATCACACAGACATTTGGATATTGATCTCTCAGAGCAAACGAGGTCTGTGGAGCTGGCAGCAAAGGAAATTAAAGAGAGGGGTCGAGGTTTGATTTTCTTCTTTCATTGTGTTTTGAGGTGTGGCTGGGTAGGTGAAGGAGGCCAAGGATCTTTTATCATGGTGGTCATGGGAAAACCTGTTGAGGGGAGGCACCTCAGAAATAGAGCTGGGGAGGCAGTTGGGGATCTCTGGTATCTAAAGGTCCAAGAAAGGAATTGAAGAAGATGTTGCATTCTGTGGACAAGAAGGGATGAATGGAGGCCATGCAGCAACAACCGAGTATTGTCAACTACCTGCTGCCTAAGGGCTGATATCTACAGGCGATGCACCAGCAAAAGGACCCACATCTTGTGTCTTTTTGCCTCCTCCCTTAGAGGACCTTGGATGGCCTAGTTAAGGGTTTACCACTAAGCTCTGCTAGGACCTATCCTTTCAAGGCAGACATGGTAGAGATCCACTATAAATAGAAATCAGACACTCAGCCAAACCCCAGGAACCTGAAGAAAAAAAACATCTCATTTGGCTTGCATTAACTGAAGATCCTCCACAGCAACTTGGAAGTCCAGACTGTGCTTCCTCCTTGGTGTGTCTGCAGGTCACACCACACTGGAAAGCTGTCGACGCTTGTTTTCCATAAGGGTCACCAGGCTGTCTGCAGTGGGCACAGGGCAGGATGGGGGATGTAGGCCTCACCCTCGTACCTCCTGCCCGTGCCCTACTTGCCCAAATCCACCTTTCATCCGGATCTGCTTGGGCAGTGGCTGCAGCACAAGTCAGTGTCTGCAGCA
>WAAF01007717.1:111735-165422 GCA_013400475.1 Tricholaema leucomelas | reverse complement strand
TGCTGTGCAATTCCATGGCATTGGTATTAGCTACCTATAAAAATAGAGAGTTTTGCTGTGCAATTCCATGTCAGTGGCATTGCCTGCCCATAAATACACAGAATCTGCTGTGCAGTTCCATGGCAGTGGCATTGGCTTTTTATTCTCCACCTAACTAATGTTTTGCCATGAAAAGAATTCTTTTCTTCAGAAGCCAGTTAATGAAATTAGAAGCAGGATGCTTCACTAATGAAAACTTTCTCCCTCTTTCCATGTTTCCTTCCCCTTTGGAAGAGCATTTTTGCTGCTACCAAATGTGTGGGCTTTATTTATTTATTTTAATCTGGATTTTTTTTCTTTAATTCTGGATTTTATTTTGGTTTTGTTTTCATTGCCAAGTGGTTTGCTGAGGGTTTGGTTTAGGTTTTGGGTTGTTTTCATCTTGAAAGGGATTTTCACACAGGCAGAGAAACACACAGGTTGGCAAAGCCCCTCAGGATCCCAGAGTCCAACCTATAACCCTGCTCTGCAAGATTCACCTTAAACCATAGCCCCAAGCACCATTTGGAAAGGTGAGAAGGTAAAGTTTGGTTGAAGTAGAGTAATTTTTTTATCAGTTGAGGTGCATTCACACTACTGCTAATTGTGGCTTCTCACAAGTACAGCTGAATAATTAGAATTCAGAGGCTGCCTGGTATCATAAGAGCAGAGAGAGTGTCCCTTGGTGTGCTTAATCAGATATTTATCTCTCTGTGTTATGAGGAGAGGTTTGTGTGTCTCAGCAATCTAAGGGTGTAGTTGGGTTGCAGAAATTCTGCTTGCATGCTAAACAAAACTCAGTTCCAGCCTCATCTCTGTGTGTTTTGGGGTTTTGAGGGAGATTTCCTTGCTGCAGAGGGAGGGAAGCGGGGTGAGACCTGGGTATGATTTCAGCCTTCTGCTGGGAAAGCTTCGGGTTTGTGTTCTTTGTCAGAACGGAGATGTCACTCACGGTTCTCTTTCTGCTTTGTTGTTGTTGTTATAAAATCCTGATTGTTGAGGTTGCTCTGAGAAGCAGTTTGTCATGCCCAAGTCAGGGGGGATGCTGAAGCCAGTTAGTCCTTCCTCGTGTCCTGCAGAAGACCCTGCAGGATTTCTCTGTCTCTTAGGGATTTGACAAACGATGCTTGTACGTTCAGCAGGCACACTGTAAGCCTGCTCTCTCTGGGCTATCATTACCTTACCCCTCTGGTTAGGGTCTTAAAGGGCCTGTCAAAAGATTCTATCAATATCTGTTGCTCTAATTATTGGTTCTGAAACTAGTTCATTTGGAAAATGCAGGGCGCTGCTCGGGAGTTTCTGGCGTTGCCCCGTACCGGCAGCGCGATTTCGCTGATTGTACTTTCCCAGCTGATGAGCAAATGATTGTCATCCTTTAAGGTCTCGAGGGACGTGGATGTCATCTTAATAAAGAAATTAAAAAGCACATCTTTCCATGAGAAACAATGTAAATTCCTGACCTGTCGCAGAAAATAGTTCTCTAATTGGTTTTGTGTGGTGGTGCAGCAGAATCGTTTTCCCCGGACGTCACGGCGGCGCAGCAGCACTGTACATCAGTGTCAGCAGCTCAGCAGAATCTCCCTAATAAGAGGACAATTACGTAAAGGCAAGAGTCCTCAAAGCCATGCACGGGAGGGGGAGAGGAAAGAGAGGAGTAGGGAGGGGAAAGAGGAGAAGAGTCTGGCGTTGCAATGCTCGGGCTTCCCAAGCCAACCCCTCTGCTTGTGGAGGTCGGCGGCTCGGGCAGGTGGTTAGGGAAGAGGCTGGGGAGCTCAAAACGGTTTTGTCATTGTTTTGGGGGATTAGATGTTGTCTCTGTTTCCTGACAAGCTGTTAGGAGTGACACAGAGCCTTAACAAGGCTCTCCCTCGGAGACTAACTTGGCTTCTAATGCCATCATCTCAGGGCTTTTTGCCGCGCACACTTTTCAGACTCTGCTGCTAAGTCGTCCCCTTCTTTTAGCCAGGTCACGTTCTGCTCTTGTAGGCAAAGGTAGAACCATCATAGAACAATCATAGAACCACAGAACTGGTGAGGTTGGAAGAGACCTGTGAGATCATCAAGTCCAACCACTTGCCTAGCACTCACAATCCCACCAGCAGTGATAAACTACTGCCACTGGACCACATCCCTCAGGAGCACATCTACTCATCTTTTACAGCCCTCTAGGAGTGGTGACTCCACCACCTTTCTGGCCAGCCTGTTCCAGTGCCTGAGAACCCTTTCTGGGAAGAAATTTTTCCTACTATCCAACTTGAACTTCCTTTGGCACAGCCTGAGCCTGCTTCCTCTTGCCCTGCCACTAGTCCTCTGGCTCCTTGAGAAGCCAAAGCCCGCTGAATAGCAGCCATCATTAGATGCCATCTGAAGTGCTCATCCTCCATCATTAGCATTAAAGAGCTCCAGAATTCTTTATCAGAGTAATTCCTGATCTCTGATTCAGACACTGGCTTCTCTGCTGGGATTTCCCAAAGCTGACAACTTTCTTGTTTCCCACATCAGACTTCTCTTGCAAGGAGAAACTAAACGGCGACACCCGGGCAGTTTGCAGCACGGGTCTCACGCAGGCTGAAGGAGGGAGTGGGGAAGGATCCATCTCTGTAGCCATCACTTAAAGACAGAAATGCAGGGGCTTGGTGCAGGAAGAAGGAGAAACTCTTTCTTTTGCCTTGCTTCCACAGTACTAAGTAGCTCAGTGACTTCAGCCACTGGGAGCTGGACTGTGATGTTTCCATGTGGTCATGTTCACTTCATTTCTTGTGTGGAAGCATTTTTTGCAACCTAACAAAGGCAAAAGAACTTAGTCCTCGGTGGTTCCTGTCCAAATTGCCCAGGGAGGCTGTGGCTGCTCCCTCCCTGGAGGTGTTCAAGACCAGGTTGGGTGAGGCCTTGAGCAACCTGTTCTAGTGGGAGGTGTCCCTGCCTGTGGTGGGCATTTGGAACTGGCTGAGCTTTGAGGTCCCCTCCAACCTAAGCTCTCCTATGATTCTATGAAATATCTTCCCTATTTAAAGCTTCCTGAGGTGTGGAGTGTTGTGATGAGCCTCCTCTCTGGGCTGATCTTTCCCAGGAGGCTGAGGGAAGCTCGGGAGCACCAAGATTTTGGGTTGCTTTCAGAAAAGGCTACTTTGAAGAGCTAGTCCATGGTATTTGCTGCAGTGGAAAGGCATGGGAGGGGGAAAGCTGCTTTTCAAAACAGCAAATAGCAACTGGAAGCTTTAGGAAGTCGCTTCAGTGACTTCAGCTTTTGGGATCCGGAGTGTGACATTTCTGCACGGACCTCATTTTGTGTGGAAGGAATTTTTGCAATCTAAGCAGCAAAAAATGTGGTCCCCAGCAGCTCCTGTGTGAATACCTTCAATATTTAAGGCTACCTGGTGTGGAGGATGTGATGCACCCTGAAACACCAACTCATAACCGGAACCTTCAGGAGAGATTTCCATTCATTGCTCTCTGACCCTGCCAGGGACCATGAGTGGGAAGAGTCCTCACCAGCAGGGTTCCAAAAAGCAAAACTGCAGCAGCATATTGAACAGGCAGAGGACTAAAAATCCTAACTTGAGGTGAGAAAGTTTGTTCCAGTTTGGATGTTTGCTGCTCAAGGGGAGAGGAGGTGTTGGGGCATGGTTTTGTAATTAGCAATCTGTTCCTGTGCGGAAGAGGCTGGGGCAAGTGGTGTAGCGACGCGGGGCGGCTGCGGAGGGCTGTAATTGCTACAGGCTCCTCTGCCCACCCTCACAGCAACAACTTAACTAACTGCATTTAATTAGCTCTGGATTTTCGGCTTCCCCCCACCTTTTCTTTCCTTTCCTAATTAAAGGACCTCAAAAATGAGCTGCTGGGTGAGGTACACAACCAAGCTGCCTTTGTCAGAGAGAGGCTTCCACCTTCCTGCCTGTGACAACCTCTGCTAAACGCAGCCACAAAAAAAGTCTTTTCCTCTCGGTGTTCCTGTAGAAATTGTTGACTTGCAGGGATGTGGAGCCTGGAATTGCTTCCTCAAAATGAATTCTGTTTGACTCCACACTTCACGTTTTGCTGCTGGAGACCTGATGAGAATAATAAGAAATGGGGATCCATGAGAGTTGTGTTTCTCAGGGATGGTTGTTCCCCCCCCCACCCCCCCCACCTCTTTCCCCTCCTCAAAGGGTGGTTTTTATTTCAAATTATTACAAAAATTATCTGTTTGTCTGAAAAGTACTTCCTGACTTCAAACAACAGCAATTAGAAAGCCAAGGATTAGTGTGTCTGAATTTGCTAAGTGTCTGATTTAAGATCACAAAGAAACTCACATTTTTGACGGGTTTGTCTTTTCTCTCTCTCTCTCTCTCTCTTTTTTGCATCAGAAATAAGCAGATGGTGGACAGATGGTTTAAATTAATATTAATTAAAAAATCTTAACTTAAATTGTTTACCCTGTAAAGGCAAAGTTAGGAAGCCAGCTTTCATCTTTAGGGTTAATAACACTCCAAATCTAGTTATTAAAAATTGCTCCAGTGGGGTGTGCCTTCCCAGCTTTGATCCCAAAGATGGTGGCCCTGAGAAAGAGCATGGCAGAGGGAGGGGAAAAGCTGGGAAGAGAGAGGAAGTCTTGAGGAGGGCAGATTGAGACTGGAGACTAGGAAGAAATTCTTGCCGATGAGGAGATACTGGAACAGGTTAGAGTCATAGAATCAAGCAGGCTGGAAGAGACCTCCAAGCTCATCCAGTCCAACCTAGCACCCAGCCCTGCCCAATCAACCAGACCATGGCACTAAGTGCCCCAGCCAGGCTTGGCTTCAACACCTCCAGGGACAGCAACTCCACCACCTCCCTGGGCAGCCTATTCCAATGCCAATCACTCTCTGCCAACAACTTCCTCCTAACATCCAGCCTAGACCTCCCTAAGTGCATCCTGAGCAGTGCTGAGCACAGAGGCAGAAGAACCTCCCTTGTCCTGCTGCCCACACTGCTCCTGAGCCAGCCCAGGATGCCATTGGCTCTGCTGCCCACCTGGGCACTGCTGCCTCCTCTTCAGCTCCTCTCTCCCAGCACCCCCAGCTCCCTCTCTGCCTGGTTGCTCTCAGCCACTCTGTCCCCATCCTGTAGTGCTCCTTGGGGTGGTTGTGGCCAGAGTGCACTTGGCTTTGTTTAATCTCATCCCAGAGAGGTTGTGGATGCTCCCTCCCTGGAGGGGTTCAAGGCCAGGTTGGATGGGACTTGGTCTAGTGGGAGGTGTCCTTGCCCATGGCAGAGGGTTGGTGCTGGGTGATCTTTCAAGTCCCTTCCAACCCAATCTGTTCTGTGATCTGTGAATTCCAGGACTCCTAACAAAGATCCCATGGAGGCTGAGACTGGACATTGAGAGGTGTCTCTGTCCATGGCAGGGAAGTTGAATCAGATGATCTCTGAGGTCTCTTCCAGCCTAAGCCATTCTGTGAAATTCCTGTCAGCCTTGGGGAATAGAATTGCTGAGGTTGGAAGAGACTTTTGAGATCATCAAGTCCAACCACTCACCTGGAGTTCACAATCCCATCACTACTGCTGAGTTACTACCACTTGGTGGTATGGAAAGGAAGAAATGTTTGGAAAAGAGTATGGGAAATTCAGGATCTCTTTTTCTGGCTGATTCTTTGATATGTTTATTCCTCTAAATATTCATTTGCATCGATGGTTGATTGTGTTGCAGTGCAGCTAACTCTACAGTGCCTTGACGGTGCTGCTGACAAAAACAAAGGAGCCAAATTCTGTCTCAGTTTCTCCCTTGTGTTTCCTGACTGCTTCAGAGATTCATACAATGGGTTGGGTTGGAAGGGACCTTAAAGCTCATCCACTTCCAACCTCCTGCCATGGACAGGGACACCTCCCTCCAGCCCAGGTTGCTGAAGGCCTCATCCAGCACATCTAGGGAGAGGGCATCCACAGCCTCCCTGGGCAGCCTGGTTCCCTGGGCTTGCAGTGGTTGTAACTGGGGGGGAAACTCCAGCAGCTGTTAACTACTGAGGAAGTCCAAAGTGCTCCCAGCTTTACCCACAGAGCCCTGTGTGGATGCACAAGTCAGAGTGTGGTGCAATGATGATGATTCAGCTGGCACAGTCTGGTAACCATGGATACTTGTTGACATTTTTAGTGCTAGTGACTACTTCATCTCAGGACATCTGTCACAGAGCCAAATTTGGGCCCTGGTTAAGCTGTGGTGTTCCCATTAAAATCAAAAGAGATTTGTCCCTTCAGTGAGACAGAATTAGACTGGAGGTGCTGGAAACTTTGCTGTTCTCCTGAGTTTTAAGTGGGAAAGGCAGGAGCCTGGCCCAGGCTGCCCAGAGAGGTGGGAGATGCCCATCCCTGGAAGCATTGCAGGTCAGGTTGTTTGGCACTCTGAGCAGGCTGCGCTAGTTGCAAGTCACAGAATGCACTGGGCTGGAAGAGACTCTCGAAGGTCATCTTGTCCCACACCCTGGCAGTGAGCAGGGACATCTCCAACTAGATCAGGTTGCTCAGGGCCACATCAAGTTTGATCTCAGATGTCCCCAGGGACAGGGCCTCAGCAATGATGTCCCTGCTCACTGCAGAGGGGTTGGACTAGGTGAGTTTTAAATGCTTCTTTCAGCTCAGAGCAGTACTGGAAGGGTCCCAGAGCACTGGCGCAGGCTGCCCAGAGAGGTTGTGGAGTTGTCTCCTCTGGAGACTTTCAATGCCTGTCTGGATGTGTTCCTGTGTGACCTGAGCTGGATTGTATGGTCCTGCTCTGGCAGAGGGGTTGAACTCGATGAGCTCTTTAGGGCCTTCCAGCCCCTGACATCCTGTGAGCCTGTGACATTTCGTAGTGGATGTTTAAGAGACTTCTCCACCCAAGCTAAGAATCAGGAACTCTAAATTAAGACTTATAGAGTCATAGAACCAAGCAGGTTGGAAGAGAGCCCCAAGCTCAGACAGCCCAACCTAGCACCCAGCCCTGGCCAAGCAACCAGACCATGGCACTAAGTGCCCCAGCCAGGCTTGGCTTCAACACCTCCAGGCACAGCCACTCCACCACCTCCCTGGGCAGCCCATTCCAATGCCAATCACTCTCTCTGCCAACAACTTCCTCCTAACATCCAGCCTAGACCTGCCCTGGCACAGCTTGAGGCTGTGTCCCCTTGTTCTGTTGCTGGCTGCCTGGCAGCAGAGCCCAACCCCACCTGGCTACAGCCTCCCTGCAGGGAGCTGCAGACAGCAATGAGCTCTGCCCTGAGCCTCCTCTTCTGCAGGCTGCACACTCCCAGCTCCCTCAGCCTCTCCTCATAGGGCTTAACTCATCATAGGTGATTCCCATGTTAAGATTTCTTAGGTTGAAGGTTTGCCTCGGTGATCTTGGAGGTCATTTCCAACCAAAGCACTTCTATGGTTTAATGGCCATGGTGGTCTGAGGTTGAAGGTTTGCCTCAGTGATCTTGGAGGTCTTTTCCAACCAAAGCACTTCTACAGTTCAACAATTCTATGATTCTACTTTGCAGGTGGCTTTGAGATCTTTTCTTTGGAGGTTTTCCATGTTGGGTTTGTTTTCTCCCCCCCCCCACCAGACTTTGGCTTCTTCTCCGTTACTCCTGCAGCGTCACCGTGTTATAGCAGCGCCTGTGTTTCGTTTTCTCCTCCTGTCTCCAGGCAGGTACATCACCTTCGTCATGGACCCCTTCCAGTACGTCTACGTCATCCGGAACAGCAAGCAGCTGGAATTCCATGAGTTTGCAGACAAAATGGCTTCCAAAACCTTCGACTACCCAGCCCTGTCCAACGGCAACTTCCCCGACCTGAAGGAAAACCTGCACAGAATCTACCAGTACCTCCAAGGCAAGCCTTTGGATGTCATCTCTGACCACATGATGACAAACCTCCAGGATATATTTGAATGGAAATGCTCAAAAGCAACAGATTGGGAAACGGAAAAAATGTACAAATTCTGCTGCTCTGTAATGTTTGAAGCCAGTTTTGTAACACTGTATGGAAGAGTTCCTGCCGCAGATGGCCACAAAGTTATTAGTGAAATCAGAGACAAATTTATCAAGTTTGATGCCAGCTTTCCCTATTTAGCTGCAAACATCCCCATTGAGTTGCTAGGAGCTACCAAGAAGGTTCGGAAGGAGCTTATACATCATTTTTTACTTCAGAACATGACAAACTGGCTGGGAGGGTCAAAAGTGGTCCAAGCCAGACAAGATATATTTGAGAAGTATGAGCTGCTGGGAGATTACGACAAAGCAGGTAGGAAACTTATGAGTGATTGCTTGGCTCAACTAAAATCATTTACAAGAGACCTTTGAAATAAAAAGGCAAAATGGCGACCTTGAAATTCTTTTCCTTTATGTTCTTTCTAATTGGCTGCTGATAAAATGTTTTACTCTGAAACAACCTCTCTGTGATAATTGATTTTTTTCTTTCCTCTTTTTTTTTTCTTTGTGCTGAGGTAGTAAAACAAGATACTTAATGGTGATAATGAGAAAGATTATAACTGAGCTGCATTTCCTCCCCTTCTCCCCCCCCCCCACCCCCAACCTTCCCCCCCCTCCTCGACATTACATTTCAAACTATTCTCATTAAGCAGAAAATTAGACTTCAGAAGCCTATTGGTCCTCATTAGCATTCACTGATCCTTGGCTGGGTCTGTGTCCTAACATCTTTTAATTAGCACACTGCAAATCTAATCAGTGTAATAAACGCTATTAATCTTCCTTTTCACTTATTTTCTCCCAGCACATCATTTTGCCTTCCTGTGGGCCTCTGTGGGAAACACCATTCCAGCTACATTCTGGGCCATGTATTATCTTCTGAGGCACCCAGAAGCTCTGGCGGCGGTGCGTGACGAGATTGACCATTTGCTGCAGTCAACAGGTCAGCAGAGAGGCCCCACGCATCACATCCGCCTCAGCAGAGAACAATTGGACAACCTGGTCTACCTAGGTAATTTGTTCTTATCTGCTGGGGAAGGAGGGAGAAGAGGAGGCAGCAAACCGGCTTTATCGCTCACTGCTGTTTACTGAGAAGGTGGAGGACACAGCTGCCTAATTGACATAATAACACCCATTTACATCAATTATAAATGATGTGGTTCAGAGCAGGAGATACTCTGGTCGCGTGTACGCGGCAAAGCCTAGGTAATTAACGCGGCGAGGTGCGCCGGGGCTGCGCCCGAGCCGCGCAATTAGCCGGACGGAAAAAGTTGACGCCTGTGAAGTTGTTCGGTCCTGAGCGCCTGCCCCCAGCGTGTCCCGGGAGGTCCACGTGCTCCTGGGCAGCGCTGCCAAGGAAGACCCTTCCTCAGATGGCAGTGGGAGCGTGTGGTTAAGCTCCAAATGTTGGCCTCTTGGACTTGCTCTGGGAGGAAAGAGGAGTGCTGAAGCGAGCTTCTTGTCTGGGTTCTGGTTTCAGTGTCCCAGCGAGTCGAACACAGAAGCAGTGACGGTTTCTAGGATGCCTTTCCCTCCTCCCCCCCTCCTTTTTTTTTTTTTTTTTCAAAGAAAGGGCATTAGATGTAGAGAAGAGAAAGTAAAACACACCCAAATAAAGTCTCACTTCGGTTTGGAAGTTAAAAGAAGACATTTTTAACAACAAATAAAAGGTATTTGAGGTAGGGGAAGGTCTGGGGATGGGAAAGCGAGCTCCAAAATACGTAAATACAACCAGATTGGATGGCAGTGGTTTTGTCTGCCTCGTGGTAAAACAAAGAGAGCAGGAAGCAGGATGGTGATGCTGGCAAGCAGGGAGGCAGAGCAGGAGACAGAAACAGGAAGTCCCTCTGGTTTGTGCTGGGGGCTGGACAGGAGTGGGAGTGAGCAAACACCGCACCTGGTAGGTCGGAGCCACCCCCCGGGAGGGGTCAGGAGGACCTGGGGTCAGGCTCAAGACCATTCCCCTCAAGAGGCTTAACCCTTTACACTTTGGAGCGATGCCTCCAAAGGTAAAGCTTTGCCAAGAGGAATAATGATCGAGCCATGGAACGTCTTGGAGTGGGAGTGACTTTTCAAGGTCATCCAGTCCAACCCCTCTGCAGTCAGCAGGGACCTCCCTGGAGGTGTTCAAGGCCAGGCTGGATGAGGCCTTGAGCGACCTGTTCTGGTGGGTGGTGTCCCTGCCTGTGGCAAGGGGTTGGAACTGGATGATCATCTTTGAGGTCCCTTCCAACCAAAACCATTCTGTGATCTGCAAGTAGAGAAGGTTGCTGAAAGCCCCCAGGCAACCTGACCTGGGATGGTTCCAGGAATTGGGCATCTCCCACCTTTCGGGGCGACCCAGGCCAGTGTCTCACCACCCTCACCATGCAGAATTTCTTCCTTCTCTCTGTTCTAAACCTCCCTCTTTTAGTTTCAAACTGTTGCTCCTTGCCTTGGAAAGTGGTGAAAGGGAAAAGATGAAAGGAAAAATTTTATGGAAGGGAGGAAAATTAAAGGAAAAATAAGAGGAAATATGAAGGGAAAAAATGGAAGGGAGGAAAACTAAAGGAAAAAGGAGGCATAGGAAGTTTCATGTAAACGTGAGGAGGAATTTTTTCCCTGTGAGGGTGACAGAGCACTGGCACAGGCTGCCCAGGGGGGCTGTGGAGTCTCCCTCTCGGGAGACATTCAAACCCACCTGGATGTGTTCCTGTGTGATCTGGTATAGGTGATCCTGCTCCCTGGCAGGGAGGTTGGACTGGATGAGCTTTGGAGGTCACTCCCAGCCCCTGACATTCTGTGAGAAAGAGAAGAAAGGAAAAAATGAAGAAAAAAGTGTAAGGGAGAAAAATTAAAGGAAAAAGAAAAACTAATAAATGAAAGAAAAAAATGGGAGAAAAATTAAAAGAAAAAAAAGAAAGGAAGGAAAAATAAAACAAAGGAAAAAATGAAGAAAAAAGTGGAAGGGAAGAAAAGGAAAAAGAAAGGAATAAATGAAGGAAAAAAATGAGAGAAAAATTAAAGAAAAAAGAAAATGAAGGGGAAAAGAGGAAGAAAAATTAAAGGAAAAAGAAAATGAAGGAGGAAAGAGGAAGAAAAATTAAAGGAAAAAGAAAATGAAGGGGGAAAGAGGAAGAAAAATTAAAGGAAAAAGAAAATGAAGGGGGAAAGAGGAAGAAAAATTAAAGGAAAAAGAAAATGAAGGGGGAAAGAGGAAGAAAAATTAAAGGAAAAAGAAAATGAAGGGGGAAAGAGGAAGAAAAATTAAAGGAAAAAGACAATAAAGGGAAAAAAGGAAGAAAAATTAAAGGAAAAAGAAAAGGAAGGGGGAAAGGAAGAAAAATTAAAAAGAAGAAAAGGAAGGGGGGAAAGAGGAAGAAAATTAAAGGAAACAGAAAAGGAAGGGGGGAAAGGAAGAAAAATTAAAGGAAAGGAAGGGGGAAAGAGGAAGAAAATTAAAGGAAAAAGAAAAGAAAGGGGGAAAAGAAAGACAAATTAAAGGAAAGAAAAGGAAGGAGAAAAAAAGGAAGAAAAATTAAAGGAAAAAGAAAATAAAATGAAAAAAAAGAAGAAAAATTTAAGGAAAAAGAAAATAAAGGGGAAATAAAAATAATTTAAAAATTAAGGAAAAAAATGGAAGAGAGAAAAAGGGAAAATAAAAGAAAGTAAAAAAATGATGGGGAAAAAGTAAAAGAAAAAAAAGGAATTTTTTTTTTTAAATGAAAAAGGAAAAAAAAAGAAAGAAAAAAAAAAAAAGGAAGGACAAAGATGAAAGGTGAAAAAAAGGCACCCCAGAAGTGCAGGAATAAGGAAAATAAAAGCTTGTACTTCACTAAAACCATCTGGTGCACAACGGCCTGAAGAGCTTAAAGCATTAAGTGTGCCGCTCCTGCGCCGCTGCTGGCGGTGCTGCAGCCCCTCGGTAAGGTGTGATTGATGTGCGAGGGGCAGGAGCCACCTCCTGCTCTGTAGTAGCCTTGTAACGCTTCTGTTAGGTTTTATAATCGCGTTAAGCGTAATGGGCTAGGAAGAGAAGCTGGGTTTCAATTCTGCTGGCACTTAAGTCATAAAGGGCTGGATACTGTCCCATAAAATAATAATATAGAAAAGAAATCTGTACCTTAAGAGAATTAAAGTCACGCTTCAGCGGCAGGGGATGTTTTGTTAATCAGTGTGGAGAGGGGATGAAGATCCCGGCCGATGGTTGCCCCCAACCATCCGCTCGCTGCGGTAAGGCTGTGAGCCAGCACTGCCCTTGACCCCAGGCTCCAGGCTGCAGCTTTGTTTATTCCAGCCCAGAGCGTAGGAACCCAGGATTTGTGTCCCTGCTCTCGAGCAGAGCAGACCAGGTGGGATCCTTGTACATTCATCACCCTGTCATCTCCTTCTCCTGTTTTAAGCGCTCTGATTCTCCATCCTCTTTATGGCCTGCTCTAACAAGAGCCTTTTTTTGGATTCCTCATGCTCTGGAGAACAAGCAAGGATTGCTAAAAAGCCTTTCTCGGGAAGAAACACTGCTCTAGTGGTCAGATTCTTTGGCTGTAGGGAGCAACATGGCCTGATTTACTTCTAAATTCAAAGTACAGTCTCTGGAGACTCTCAAGGCTGGCTTGGATGTCTTCCTGAGTGGTCTGCTCTAGGTGATCATAGAATGGTTAAGGTTGGAAAGGAACCTCAAAGCTCATCTAGTTCCACCCCCCCCTGCCATAGGCAGGGACACCTCCCACTAGAGCAGGTCATTCAAGATCTCATCCAACCCAGCCTTGAACACCTCCAGGGAGGGAGCATCCGCAGACTCTTCCTGCTCTGGCAGGGGGCTCGGACTCGATTGTCTTTAGGGATCCCTTCCTTCCCCTACCTTCCCCTGCCATTCTCTGAATCTATATTAAAATTTTCTAAAGAATCTTTTAACCCACAGCAAATTTCAGCCCTGATTGTTGCTTTGTTGCTGTTCTTTTCTGGTGGCATTTCTGGGGCAGCACACTTGGGTTTGTCTGTGTAAGACCGCATAAGATGCACACCCATGTTTGTGTGCCTGTGCGGAGGGATGCCCAGTGTTAGTCCTTCTGGCTCACAGCAGAGCTCTGCTATGGTCTGTGATGGATAGGATGGGAATGCAAAGGGTAAAGCAGAGGTCTCCTCAGTGCGTGTTTAATGCTGGGCATGTTTAGTCACTTCATTTGTTTGATATTAGTCCATTCATGTATCCCATACAATATTCTTGCCCCAGGTCATTGCTGAATCCTGGATATTTCCTATGAAAGGAGCACAGCTTGAAAAATGCTTTTGCGCACAGGAAACCCAAAACCAGCTCCTGGAGAGCACGTGGTTCCAACCCAAATGCTAGGCATGAAAATCTGTGGTTGGGCTGAGAGAAAGGAATATGTTTTGCCTTTAACAAGGGCTTCTCGTGGTAGGATGGAAGGGAACAGTTTTGAGATGGAAAAGGGGAGATGAGGAAGAGATTCCCGACAATGAGGGTGGGGAGACACCAGCACAGGTTGCCCTGGGAGGTTGTGGATGTCCCCTCCCTGAAGGTGTTCAAGACCAGGTTGAATGAGGCCTTGATTAACCTGGGCTGGTAGGAGGTGTCCTTGCCCATGGCAGGGGGGTCAGAACTGGATGATGTTTAGAGGTCCCTCTCAACCCAACCCATTCCAGGGTTGCTGTAATGGGCTGGGCAGCTGCATCCAGTTCTGAGCACCAACGCGCTTGTTCCCCAGCCTGGTTTGTGTTGGCACACCGTGATGCCCATGGGTGATTGCCTCCCCCTCCTCCTTTAAATATTTGCATACTCAATAGCTGCTTCCCTACGGTAGACTCTCATAATTGCAGGACCCTATTACCTGCCCTGCATTGCTGTAAAATTAACAGCCCATTATGCACAATAAGTTTTACGAAACATTTCCAGATAAGAGATCACGTCTAATAAAAATTAACTTGCCCACGGAAGCCAAAATGCACTTGTGCCTCACAATGACCTTTTATTACCTGCAGTCCCTTGTTTTGGCTGGATGATTGACAGCTTGCTGTTTGGCTACCATGTTGTATTTCAGCTGACAAGACTTTTCATTTTAACTCAATTTGCCTGCCTATCACAAGCTGGTGGCAGGCCAGGCTCAAGTCACCCAGCTTTGCCTCAGCAGCTTGCTCTATTTCTCATTAGTACGCATTTATTCAGTGGAAATTGGAAGACAAATGCTTGAAGGCATGTGAACTAAGTATAGCAAATTAGGGTTTAAAGACTGAATATTTATAAGTATATTGAAACAGTTTTAAGGAGACCAAGGGGGGGAAAAAAAAGGAGGAAAAAAAAATCTAGAATGAATCGGAAAGCTGAGTGCTAGCTTTAGTATAAGAGAAACAGAGAGAGAAGTGGGAGGATTCTAAGAATAACAATACTATGAGAGATAGCTCTCTCTTTTTTAACCCCCCCTCCCTTCTCTCTCTCCCTCCACCAGAGATGTAAAATCTCTCTGACAACACCTTATCAAACAACAGCCTGGCTTCTTGATGGAGCCGCTCGCGCAGCGAAGTTTAGCATCTCGTGTGTGTGTGTCTGTAAGAAAGAGGGGAGGGAGGAATACATATATATATATATGTAAAAAAATATATATATAAAAATATATAGAGAGATATATAAATAAAAAGAGGGTCGTGTTCATTTGCTGCTTGGTTATCCCTTGGTATGCTTTCAATTGCCTTGTTTGTTCGGCACAGGCATGGAAACAGATGTTGCTCTCCCGCGCTGGATAATTTAGTGGACCTGGCGGTGCAGGATGGAAGGTCTCCCAGGCTCCCCAGCTGGTCTGTCAGCGAGCAGGGCTGGTGTCTGCTGAACTATGACAACTGCGAGTAGAGGCTGAGGTTTTTATTGTGCAGTTGTCATTCCTCTCCACGCAGAACTCTACAAGCCAAGTGTATTTTGTTGTTGTTGTTGTTGTTAGCGCCAGCCTGCAAAAGCCATCAGAGCTCCATTCTCCTTTGTTGGTCATAATGTGACTCATTACTTTTGTCATCTAATGATTATCGGCATGAGCGCTCAGAGCGAGAGCCAAGCTTCGCCTTCCGCCCAGAGCTGGTACTGGAAGGGAAAACAGATTTGTCATTTATGATCTGACCACTTTGTGCTCCATTATTGTGATTAACTTCTGCCCAAGATGTGCTGCCCGATTGTCATTTGGGATCCGGCAGCGGGCAGGGAATGCCACGCTCCCTGGGAGGATGGCCACCAACACGACGTGACCCGCGTCGCTTGGGTGCTTAAACACCAACCTGCTCTTTCACAGCGCTGCTTTACTAATTATTGCTCCTCTTTGCTAATTATTTCACAGAATCACAGAATGCCAGGTTGGAAGGGACCCCAAGGATCATCTGGTCCAACCTTTCTAGGTGATAATGTAGCTGAAATGAGCTGGCCCAGCACCCTGTCAAGCTGAGTCTTAAAACTGACCGTGGAGGAGAATCCACTGCTGCTCTTGGGATATGATTCCAATATCTGATTGTTTTCATTGTGCTAATTGTGTTACTAATTGTCTCGTCGTGTAACTAGTTGTGTCTCATTGTGCTGCTAGTGACATCTCACTGCGTACCCAGTTGTGTCTTGTGCTACTGGTTGTGTCTCTTGTTCCTAGTTGTGTCTCACTGTGTTAATAGTTGCACCTTGTGTTACTAGTTGTGCCTCATGGTGTTACTGATTATTTCTCTTTGCTTTTATCCCTTCTTCTTCCCTTTCCCTCACTTCCTCTACACGTCTGTCCTGCTTTAAGAGCTGAACCCATGGCAGTGTATCACCACCATCTCCAGCTGGAGTTACCAGCTCCGTTGTCCGCACGCTGACATCGGTCTGGGAGCGGGAGGCTGGACCCGTCCTTTGCAGCATGGAAAGTTTGGTTGCCAGAGCGCTGCCAGTTGAAATCTATCGTGTCAGGTGCCTTGTGGCTATCCGCAGTAGAGGCCATCTTCTGGAACCAGGGTTCTTTTCTGGCTTCGTCACCAACAAGCCGATTTGACTCTGCCTGATTATAGTAACGAAGGCAGTCCAAAAGAATATGCACAGCCTCACTGTACGTCACATTGAATCACCGCGCCGGCCACGCAGCGCTGACCGCAGCCTCATTTCTTTAGACAAATGCATGCTTAAGGAAAAACCTCCTGCAAGAAAGCATCCAGGGCCACTTTATTTGCTATGCACGCTGCGCCAGATTTAATGTTTAGTGAAAGACCATTTGTTATTATCTTTAGTCATTTGTTTGTTTATTTATTTATGGGGGAGGGTTTTTTTTCAGAGGCGTCCGCTCTGGGTAGCCTCTGCCTCTGATAAATGGACCTTTCGGGCTCGGCAGTTACGGCCCCTTGGTGACCACTTAGAGGAGGTTGATTCGATATCACAGGGAGCAGAGCTGCAGACACCAATGGGTTGTTAGGTGCCAATGAAACCCTGGTTTAGGATGATGATTAGAAGGGTTCCGGTCGCATCTAACGGTGCCCATCCGCGTGGGTGGAAAAAGAGTCAGTTTTGATTACAAAGTGAGAGATGCAGCCCTAGACAGGAGCTACATGCTGATATACATGCTATCAGAATGATTTATGCAAATTATGCATATTATTCCCAAAGGAATTCCTCCTCAAACTGCCAGGATAAATTGCCGGAAATTAGCCATAAAATCTGTCGTGCTAGGAGCAAAAGGTGAAGGCCACTGGGAGAGCAAGGACACTCAGCTTCTGGAGCCTTCCAGGATGTGATGGTGGAGACAGAAACCTTGCTTTCCATAGCCCAAAAGGCCTTGGGCTTGGTTTCTCTTGGTCAATTAAAAGTGGCTTCCACTCTTCAAATTAGCAGGCAAGAACCAAATTGCTTTCATTCCGTTTGACCATAGCAGACGCTATCTCTTGGCTGTGTAGAGCATCCAAAGGGAAAGAAACACGTTTCAAATTCCTCTGGATGACCACAGAATTCCCAAGTGGGCTGAATTTCCTAACCTCTACCCCTGCCATTACACCCAACAGCTTTCAGAAGGCAAGTTAAACCAGCTGCATGGATGCCTTCACTGGTACTTACTTGCAGCCTCCAAAAATAGATGTAAATGCAGAAAGCATCCATATCTCTCCAGTGCCTCCTTTGCAGCCTGGTGCCTGAAGAATGACTTTCCACCCAGAACTCAGGGCTGCCTCCAGTCGACAGGATTTCTCAGCCCCATCAGTGGGAATCACATCGGGAGGTTCAGCGTGGTGCCTCCCCCCTCCACACACACACACCCCGCGGGGTTATTTATTGCCTCCTCCTGGTCTCTGCTTTACGTTTGGTTTGCTTTGTGGCTTGTGTTGGTCTGTTGGGTTTTTTTTTTCTCCTCGTGGTTCTTTTTTTTGCCTCCTCCCTTTAGCCTGCCCTACTAAACCTGTCGAGACTCAGCAGCTGGAGCCATGTATAAATTCCAGTCATCTCCCATATTCCTGATGCTTTCCCCCTCCTTCCCCTCCCCTTTTGTTTCATCGCAGAGAGCGCCTTAAACGAGAGTTTACGGATGTGCTCGTCCTCCATGAACATCCGCATCATCCAGGAGGATTTTGTGCTCAAGCTGGAAGGGAATCAAGGCGTTGGCTTGAGGAAAGGAGACTGGATAGCCCTTTACCCCCAGATTCTGCACATGGACCCTGAAGTCTACGAAGATCCGAAGGTAAACACCCAACTGGTGCTGCTCTTCCTACTCCAGGCACGTCGCAGTGGCGAAGCCTGCTGTGATCTGTGGGCTTGGTGCGTTTGTCACGAAGTTGAGTTTTGGTTGGGTTTTTCTAATGCTGTTCCTTCTTGTGGAACAAATCTTCCTGCTTTCAGATGTGTTTTCCTTCCAAGGCCCTGTAGGTCAAAGGATTCATGGCCTGAAGAGAGAAATATGGTGATGAGACTGGCTGCTGCTGCTCTGAAAGGAATTGACAATTGCACATTGACCACCATAAACTTGAGGCTAAATGTGGGTTTTGTTTGGCAGTGGATCATTTGATACCCAAGGAGGGCTGAATAATAGAAGGTGGTTTAAATAGCAAATAATGTGGGCCATTGAGCTAAGTGCCCCCAAAGCATCATTGACTCCCTGAAGCCCTCTAATAGCAGTGTCTTCCCTCAGCCTTATGCTTTTTCACCTCCTTTCCTAGGGATTTGCCCCTTCTCAATCAGTCAGCTGAGCACTTTGAACTTGAGGCTGCGGCGCTGCTGCTGCGCGGCGAAGCTGGCAGGGTGATTCTGTCACCTCCCTGTATTTTTCTCTGGTGCTCCAGTTAATGAATATCAAAGGCTCGAAATTAATCCACCCTGCCTCAGCCTTGATGCAGCTTCATGAGTTCACCACCTGCATGCAAATTGAGTAGCCCTCATCTGGGCAGGGTTGCTGCCCCACAATTGCTGGCCCCAGCCCAGGGTGCCATGGAGGAAGGGTGAGGGTGATGGTAAGGCTGTAAAATGCCTCCTCCGCCTGAGAGGCAAGACAGCTGATCCATCCCTTCCTCTTCTCCTTCCTGATAGAATCATAGAATCATAGAATGGTTTAGGTTGGAAGGGACCTCAAGGATCATCCAGCTCCAACCCCCTGCCATAGGCAGGGACACCTCCCACTAGAGCAGCTTGCTCAAGGCCTCATCCAGCCTGACCTTAAACACTTCCAGGGAGGAAGCATCCACAACCTCCCTGGGCAACCTGTGCCAGTGTCTCACCACCCTCACTGTAAAGAACTTCCTCCTAACATCCAGTCTAAATCTCCCCTCTTCCAGCTTAAACCCATTCCCCCTCGTCCTAACATTACTAGACTGTGTAAATAGTCCCTCCCCAGCTTTCCTGTAGGCTCCCTTCAGATACTGGAAAGCCACTATAAGGTCTCCTCGAAGCCTTCTCTTCTCCAGGCTGAAGAGCACCAACTCTCTCAGCCTGTCCTCATAGCAGAGGACAGGCTGATCCATTCCTCATTCCCATATTCCTAAGCAAATTCTGCTTTCATAGAATCAACCAGGTTGGAAGAGACCTCCAAGATCATCCAGTCCTGCCTATCACCCAGCCCTGTCCAGTCATCCATTTGCACCCATTTGAACCACAGAAGGGAGCTGGATTTTCCTCAGTGTTTATGGAAAACCCATGCCAGAGGCATCACTGCCGCTAGGGAATTCTAAGGATATCAGCCTGCAGAAGAGGAGGCTGCAGAGAGACTTTAGAGCAAGCTTCCAGTATTCGGAGGGGGCTACAGGGACTTTGCACAAAGGCATGGAGGGACAGGATGAGAGGGAATAACTTCAAAATGAAAGAAGCTGGATGGAGATTAGATGTGAGGAAGAAAATCTTTACAGTGGAGGTAGTGAGGCACTGGAAGAGGTTGCCCAAAGAAGTTATGGAGGCGCCAAGCCTGAAAGTGTTCAAGGCCAGGTTGGATGAGGCCTTCAGCAACCTTGTCTAGTGGAAGGTGTTGGAACTAGATGATTTTAAGGTCCCTTCCAAGCCAGAATGTTCAGTGATTCTATGATATGAGGAGGAAAAATTGACACTGGAGTGCCTTGGTGGTGTGGGACAGCTTCTTGCTGTGCAGGAGCTCCACCGATCTCAGTGAGAAGATTAAGATATGAGCATTTGAGCTACGGAAATGACGTCCAGGGGGGCTCTGCTGGCTGTCCCTGCCCAAAACTGAAGAGAAAACCTGCTTAGAAAATTAGAGCTTTAAAAAATATTCCAAACAATTGGGCTGGAGGGGAGATCTCATCACCCTCTGCAACTACCTCAGAGGAGGTGGGAGCCAGGTGGGGGTTAGTCTCTTCTCATGTGCAACAAGTGTCAGGAACGGCCTCAAGTTGTGCCAGGGGAGCTTTGGGTTGGATATTAGGAAGAATTTCTTCACAGAAAGCATTCACAGGCATTGGAAAGAGCTGTCCAGAGAGAGTCACCATCCCTGGGGGTGTATAAAGACCTCCTGGATGCGGTTTAGTGGTAATGCCTTAGCAGGAGTGGGATTGTGAGCTCCAGGTGAGTGGTTGGGCTTGATGGTCTCTTCCAATCTCAACAGTCTTATGATCCTATGATTTTATGACCCTGTGATTGACAATCTCAGAGGTCTCTTGCAACCTCGACAGTCCTTATGATCTTATGATTTTATGACCCTATGGCTGACAGTCTCAGAGGTCTCTTCCAACCTCGACAGTAGTCCTATGATCCTGTGATTGATAATCTCAAAGGTCTCTTCCAACATCAACAATTCTGCGATGATCTGAAAGGCCTTTTCCAACCGAAACGATTCTATGACTCTAAGTAGTTGATTAATATTTCTGTCCTTAAAAAGTAACAACCAACAAATAAAGCTTTTTCTTGGCCCCTTCTTAACACTTTATTTTGGAGAACATTATTGATTTGTCACAAGTCCATCTGTTTGTTTGAAGTCCTAGACCAAAAGCAGCAGCGTGGAAATGGATCCCCTCCCTCGCCCAACCATTGCCATATTTGCATTGCTTGGCTGTTATCTGCTGGGGATCAGCTCTGCTCAGCTTTCACAGTACAGCTTCGGTTCATCTCTCCTCTCTCCTGGGTAGTGAATGAGCAATCCACACATTGCAGTGCATCCATTGCAGCACATGGGCCCTCTCGAGAAGTGGGGAAATCACTCTTCTGTTTGGGTCTTAAAATATGCAGCGTGCCTTCAACAATGACTGCTGAGGGATCAGATAGAGCTGGAGGATGAGGGTTTTTGAAAGGTGCAGTCTTGAGCTTGTCATGTATTTAGGGAAAACTTTCCTGGGAAAACAGGCAGCTTGACGAGATAATTTTGTAGCAGTGCTTTTTCTCCTGGATACAGAGATTTCAGTTCAGGCTCTCTTCTGTGCTGGCACTGTGTTGTGTAAGTGTAAGCCTGCCTGCTTGACCTCCTTTCTCTACTCCTCAAAGCTTAAATGAGGCAGTTTGGGTTTGTTTTTTTTTTCCCATCGAGTGAGTAAATGAACCCCTAAATCCTAACTTGGCCAGTTCTGAGGAGCAGCTGAGGGAGCTGGGGCTGTTCAGCCTGGAGAAAAGGAGGCTTAAGGGAGACCTTCTGGCTCTCTACAAACCTGAAAGGAGGTTGTAGTGAAGTGGGTGTACTCTTCTGGCCCATAACAAGCAATGGGATGAAAGGAAATGGCTTCAAGCTGCAGCAGAGGAGGTTTGGGTTGGACATGAGGAACAGTGCTGTGAGAGTGGTCATGCATTGGAGCAGGCTGCCCAGGTTGCTGGTGGACTGTACTTCTTGTAGCAGTGTTGCAACAAGGTGAGAAGCTCCAGGTTGGGTTGGGTGGGATTTTTAAGCTATTGCAGTTCATATTTAGCTGTGTTTTTTTTTAGACCAGCAGCATTTACATTTCAGGAAGTAAATCTTTTTTAAGGCAGAGGTGGTAGTTTGGGCTTTCATTTGTTATTCTGCTGCTTCAGCTGGAGCAATCATTTACCATGGGGCAAAAAAAGCCCTGCATGCTTCCCTTTGGTTGGGGTGTGCAAAGAGAATGAAAAGAGGTCCTGGTCAGTGGAAGCATGCAGGTAGTCACCTTTGTCTTTGTGGAATCCTAGAGCTGTTTTGGTTAGAAGACCTTTCAGACCATCGGGTCCAACACTTAACCCAGCACTGCCAGGCCACCACAAACCCATGTCCTTCAGCACCACATCTCCACAGCTTTGGAACCTCTCCAGGGATGTGGATGCCACCACCACCATGGGCAGCCTGGGCCAGGGCTCGACAGCTCTTTGGGGAAAGAAATTGTGGCTCATGTCCAACCTAAACCTCCCCTGGTGGAACTCGAGGCTGCTTCCTCTTGTTCTAGCCCTTGTAACGTGGGAGAACAGACTGACTGCCACGTGGCTCCAGCCTCCCTTCAGGGGATTGTAGAGAGACAGAAGGTCTCCCCTCGGCCTTCTCTTCTCCAGGCTGAACACCCCCAGGTCCCTCAACTGCCCTTCACCAGACCAGACCCTTCTCTGCACACACTCCAGCCCCTCAGTGTCCTTCTTGGAGCGAGGGGCCAGGTCACTGCCATTCAGAGAAGCAAGCTCCTGCTCTTCACCAGCCAAGGTTACAGCCCCTGCAGTGCACCTCGTTCCCTTTCTCACTGACCAGCTCCCCTGCCCCTGTTCCGTCTGCACTGGGTGGGTGTCAGATGCGTCCCTGCGCCATGCAGATCAGTGTCAGTGCATTTTCCATTCTGCTGGGGTTTTTTTTCATCAGTTGAGGTTGGTTTCTGTCTGACTGACTTGTTCCCAGCCAGCTCCAAATGGCTGCTGCTATAGCAGATGTATGCAAAGCAGGACAAATGCTAATGAGTGACCATAAGCAAGAAGTGTCTGTCATTTTTATTCAAAGCATGCAGGAGGATTTTGTAAGTGGTTAATTTGCTGTTGACTGAGGGAGGATGCCAGATCTCCTTCATTCAAAAACACAATTTGTCTCTAAACAGGGATCCTGCTGCTGGAAACCAGTCTAGGAGGTGTTCACTTTATGGGACCTTAGGTTTTGGGTGCCAGCCTCAAGCCTGACTCAACGGCACCATTTTGGTAGCAGTGATTGTCCTGCTTTGCACACAGCTTCTGGAGCAAAACATTTGAAGGTCAGATGTGGCAAATTAAGCAGCAGCCATCTCCAACCAAAGGGAAAATTGCCTGCAGAGCACCAGGCCTGGCTTTCAACTAACCTGCACCAGTGGGTGCAGGAGAAGGCTGGGGAAGCTCAGGAGAGCACGGTGGGTGTGAGGCACTAATGCGTGTGGAACTGGGCAGATCATCTTCACTGGTGATGTGCACACCATGCTGAGCAGGGGTGGTGCTGCCTCGCCAGGAAATTGGCCTTCTGAGCTGCACTGTCCCTGAGCAGGAGTGGTGCTGCCTCACCAGGACATTGCCTTCTGAGCTGCACTGTCCCTGAGCAGGAGTGGTGCTGCCTCACCAGGACATTGCCTTCTGAGCTGCACTGTCCCTGAGCAGGAGTGGTGCTGCCTCACCAGGACATTGCCTTCTGAGCTGCACTGTCCCCGCTCCGAAGCGCTCGAAATGTAATTACCATCAATACCAACCCAACTGCTCCATGGGCCGGATGGGGGAGTCCGAAGGGGCTGGATGGAAAAGGGCTGAGCTGAGCAAGTGGATTTAAGGAGTGTTCTGCACAGATTATGTGAGTTAATGAAACTGGAGGGAGCCAACTGAAAGGGAGCTGTCAGCTCCTTGTCTTCCTCTTCCTCTTGTTTCCTGGGTCTCGGAAGCGCTCCTGCTGCACAGTGTCAGCGCCTGGGTGGCTCTCACACTGCCTCCCTCTCTCTCTGCCCCTCTCTCTGCCCCTCTCTCTGGTCTCCAGGAGTACAAGTTCGATCGCTACATTGAGAATGGCAAGAAGAAAACCACCTTCTACAAGGGAGGAAGGAAGCTGAAGTACTTCCTCATGCCCTTTGGCTCTGGGATCAGCATGTGTCCAGGGAGGTTCCTGGCAATGAACGAGATGAAGATGTTTCTTTTCTTGCTGTTGGCTCACTTCGATGTGGAACTAGCAGAAAACAAAGCTGTCAGACTCGATAACAGTCGGATGGGCCTCGGTATCCTCCTGCCAGACGTTGATATTGCCTTTCGCTACAAGCTGAGGTCCTGAAGGAAGTGAGTGGCTGCCTCTATGCCTTCTACTAATCTCCACCTTCGTGTTCCTTCACTCAGCTCTGTGGTTTGGGAAACATTCCCTTCTCTGCTTTTACCTCCTTCTTTGTCTCTAAGGAGAGAAGCCCTCAGGCTGGAGGTAGATATCAGATGTTGGGGCCATGCAACCTCCATTTCTCCTGCTTTGAGTTGTGAGAGGTGAGAAGAGTCTGACCAATAACCCAACGTCCCTACAAGATGAACCCTCATGCTCTTGGCCATGAGTTCAGCTGGAGTTGTTTTGGACTCCAGGAGAGAATTTTTCACCCTGAGAATAGTCAGGCATTGGAATCATCTCCCAGGGGAAGCAGTGGAGTCCCCTCTGTTGGACAGGTTTAAGACTCAGTTGAGAGAGTGCTGGGCCAGCTCATTTCAGCTACACCATCACCTAGAAAGGCTGGACCAGATGATCCTTGGAGTCCCTTCCAAGCTGGCATCCTGTTATTGTGTGATGCCATCCAAACTGAATCCAGGCCGTTTTGGTAGGAAACGAGGTCCTCCTTGTTAGATTGGGAGGTCCTTTCCATCCACCATCTGGAAATGGAGGTCCCTTCCATCTCAGCATCTGCTCATAGCAGTGTAATAGCAAGAAGGGAGGAATTTATCTCTTGGGGGGGACGTGTGAAAGAATTCTTAGTGATTATTATTCTAACTTTTAATTTACTCTGTTCCCTTCATGGTCTCGACTGTCTCAGCCTTCATTTGGGAGATGTGATGGAAGCTGTGTGGGGTGGTGGGGGATGATCTGCAAGAATGTCTTGCTGGCAACACATTTCTGACTTCATTTTTATGTACTGAGGGCGAAGGCTTCGCTTTGCTTCTTTTTTCTTTTTTGGTGCAATGCAAAGAAATTAAAATCTGTGATTTTTTTCCCCCTTCTTCCCCCTGCATTCATTGAGAGTCAGAAGGGAGGTTCTGTTGATTTTAATAGGCTCTGCATCAAGCCTAAATTATCTCTCTTGTCTTTTGAGCCAAAAAATAAAGAACAAAAAAAGAAGTGAAGTATATTCTCCAGGGAGGAAAGAGATGAGCCTGTTTGAAATGATTCTGTCAACTCAAAAACTACCTTCTGCTTTGTCAGTAACACAGCCTTGGCTTGGGTTGGATCATTTCTTGGGTTTGGTGGTTTCTCCAAAAAGGCAAAAGAAGAAGAGGGCTTCAAGGGTGAGTGTGGGACCCAAAACTACCTTTCAATGGTGATTTGCTGTGCTGAAGTTATCCACAAGCAGAGTGGTGTTTGGGAACAGCCTTGTCCAGCTGCAGTGCAGAAAACAGGCTCTTCCCTGGGGCCAAAATCTGAGCAAGTGGAAAGCCTGGGAAGCCACAGAAGTCTTCTGTGTTCTGGCTGCCCAACCTGCTTCAGTAGGTAAGCAGCTCCTGACTCAGATGTGAGTTTCCCAGTGTGTGGGATGTGAGGTTTTTCAAGCCCTGTCTCTCTTCCCAGCCATCACTTCAGGGACTGGTGAGGATTCTCCAGGCTGTCCAGTCTCCACTGCCAGGATGATAATTGGGATGGGACAGTGGCCATGTCTGTGGGCCTTGCCTTGTGTTCCCACAAAAAACATCTCTCTTTGGGATATGCCAGCAGGAAGTCAGAAATGTGCCATGGTAAAGTCAGGAGTTGTGCTGTGCTCTAAAGCAGTTGGTGGCTATGATGGGAGCTGTGACAAACACCCCAAGGACTGCAGCTATTTCTGGTTGTTTGGCTGGACCAGCACTGCGAGCAGCAGAGGCTGAGAAATAAGCTGCAGCACAGCAGGCTCCACCTCAACACAAGGAGAACTTCTTGCCTGGAAGGGTCCCAGAGCACTGGCACAGGCTGCCCAGAGAGGTTGTGGAGTCTCCTTCTCTAGAGCCTTTCAAGGCCTGTCTGGATGTGTTCCTGTGTGCCCTGAGCTGGATTGTGTGGTCCTGCTCTGGCAGGGGGGTTGGACTGGATGATCTCTTTGGGTCCCTTCCAACCCCTGACATCCTGTGAGCCTGTCTTGAGCTTGGAGAAGAGCAGCTCCAGAGAGCATCTGAGCAATGCTCAGCAAGAGCTAAAGGATGGGGGGCAAGAGGATGGGGCCAGACCCTTGTCAGTGGTGCACAGTGCCAAGACAAGGGGCACTGGGCACAAATTGGAACCCAGGAGATTCCAGCTGAACAGGAGAAGTATCCTTGGTGTGAGGGTGCTGGAGCCCTGGAGCAGGCTGCCCAAAGAGGTTGTGGAGTCTCCTTCTCTGCAGAGCTTCCAACCCCCCCTGACCATTGTGATTCTGGGCAAGCTGCTGTGGGTGCCCTGCTTTAGCAGGGGGTTGGACTGGATGATCTCCAGAGGTCCCTTCCAGTCCCCACCATGCTGGCATTCTGGGGTTTGTATCCAAGCCCCTTCATGTAAAGCACAGGCCCCAGATAAGCAGCAGCAGAAAGGCTGTCAGAGATTGGCTCTAAACCCTCTGGGCAGAAAACTCTGTGGTTTTGTCAGCTCTATTGGGTAAACATTTCCTCTTCATCTATAATATCAATAATGTCTGAGTGTTGGAGTACCCTGACATTAAATGGGCTTTGCAGTTGATTAAATGCTTTAACTTTGCTTCAGCATTTAATCAACAGCAAAAGCTGATTATTGCTTTGTGCCACGGAATAAAATGTGGTGTTTTATGGAGGGATCCTTGTACTCCAGTTACTTACTGCTGTAGTTATTCTGTAGCAGCTATTCCAGGCTCAGCCATAGCTCACACTCTGGCTTGGACATTAGAGCTTGCTTTATTGAGAGAGGAAATGTCGAGGTGCTCAGGCTGTTGAGTGTATTTATTCCATTGTTGTTTCAGTGGAAGCTGGGAAACGTCTCCTGCCCCACTCGTGATCAATCTTCCTTTGGCATCCAACTTTGAAACCAACTCGAGGCAACTGCAAGCTCCACAGGGAATTATTTGCTTGGAACAGGAGAGGTTTTGTTGTTGTTGTGGCAGATGTATCCTGTGTTTAGGGTTTTGAACCAGGAGTATCCCAGGCTGCTGCATTATTTGGTAGGGTGTCATGGGGCTGTGCCAGCTCATTAGTAATGTCAGGTTAATTGCTGGTCATCAGTTCCTGTAGTGTCTGTTTGGAAAGTCCAAGGAATTGACTGTCTCCAAAATCAGAGATCTGTAGGATGGTTTGGGTTGGAAGGGACCTTAGAGATCATCTGCTCCAACCCCCCTGCCCTGGGCTAGCTGAAGTGTCTCAGCCAGACTTGATGGCTCAAGACCTCATCTAACATGGCCTTGAGTGGCTCCAGGGAGGGAGCATCCACAGCCTCCCTGGGCAACCTGTGCCAGTGTCTCAGCACCCTCACTGTGAAGAGTTTCTCCCTAATATCCAATCTAAATCTCTCCTCTTCCAGTTTAAATAGTGAATTCAACCTGTAGGGTATGCTGCCATTAAAAATGAAAGAGAATCAGAATCTTTCCCAGGAATCATAGAATCACAGAATCCAGCAGGTTGGAAGAGAGCTCCAAGCTCAGCCAGCCCAACCTAGCACCCAGCCCTGCCCAACCAACCAGACCATGGCACTAAGTGCCTCAGCCAGGCTTGGCTTCAACACCTCCAGTCACCAGGGATGGCAACTCCACCACCTCCCTGGAAAGCTTCATGAAGGCACTGGGAGGCCTTCACCAGGGCTGAGAGCACTCTTTACACTGGCCTTGGACTACCTTAGTTGTCCCTGCCTGTGACAGTGTCATAGTATCATAGAGTCAGAATAATTTTGGTTGGAAAAGACCTTTAAGATCACCAAGTCCAACCATTCTCTAACTTTACCAAGTCTGGTGCTAAACCACAGCCCTCAGCAGCACATCTCCACAGCTTTGAAACCTTTCCAGGGCTGGGAACTCCACAACTGCCCTGAGCAAGCCTGTTCCAGGCCCTGACAACCCTTCCAGTGAAGCAATTGTTCCTTGTCTCCAACCTAAACCTCCCCTGGTGCAACTTGGTGCTGTTCCCTCTTGTCCTATCACTTGTTCTCTGGGAGGAGAGACTGATGCCACCTGGCTCTAGAGAGCCCCAAGGTCTCCCCTCAGCTTCCTTTGCTCCAGACGAAACCTCATAGAAAATAGGTTTGGCCCTTTGGAGCACCCAGGAGGAGAACTGACATCATCAGCTCCTCTGGACACTAAAATGTGATTGCCTGTCTTTTTTTTTTTCTTTCTCTTTTTTCTTTCTTTTTTATTTCTCCTTTTTTTCTTTCTCTTTTTTATTTCTCCTTCTTTTCTTTCTCTTTTTTCTTTCTCTTCTTTTCTTTCTTTTTTCTTTTTCTTTTTTTCTTTCTTTTTTTTCTTTTCCTTTTTTTTTTTTCTTTTTTTTCTTTCCCTTTTTTTCTTTCCCTTTTTTTCTTTCCCTTTTTTTCTTTCCCTTTTTTTCTTTCCCTTTTTTTCTTTCCCTTTTTTTCTTTCCCTTTTTTTCTTTCCCTTTTTTTCTTTCCCTTTTTTTCTTTCCCTTTTTTTCTTTCCCCTTTTTTTCTTTCCCCTTTTTTTCTTTCCCTTTTTTTCTTTCTCTTCTCTAATTTTAACCTAGAGGTTGCCTGTTCTCCATTCCCATGGTATCCCTCATCCCTGCTAGGAGCTTTTTCTCCCCACCATTACATGGCTCAAAAGCCCAGGTTGGTCTCTGGCTACGTGATGCAAATCAAACTTCCTCGTCTCTTCCAGAGCATCCCTGTTGGAGCTGTTCTTTACTTGGTGCTTTTTCAGCTGGTTATGGCATGGCTCTGGGTAATTCCTGCTCTGTGAATTTCTCTTGTAGAACTTTTCTTTCACAGTTCTTGGACGTTCTGGCAGTCAGAAGATGGTGAATTGCCCTTAATTGTACAAACTGACATTTTGTGTGTAGCTAAGTGAAGGTTAAGTTCTGCTGTAATTGTTAATTTCCACCATTAAAGCTCTCAAATGAGGAAATTTCTGAGCAAGAGAATGGAAACTTCAATGTTTGACTCATCTAACTCCTTGTGTGAATTTTGTATTTCAAGCAGACAATAAAAAAATCTCTATTTTAATACTGAATGCCAGGCTGTGGTATTTTATTTTCCCAGCTTGCTTTTGCACTTTGCTCACAGGTCCATGACTATTCCCTTCGGATTGATGTTATTTGTTCAGCATTTTGTTTTTCTGTTAGTTGATTTCAAAATGTGTTTTTACAAGGGGGAAAAAAAAATAACCACAACCAAACTTAAACTCAGCACTGGCAAGGAGCAGCTCCTTTGAATTTAGGAAGTGATTGAGTCTGGAAATGATCAATTTTTTTAATCAGCCAATTTTTATCAGATGAGGAAATGATTAAAAGGCATTTCTGACATCTTTAGGGCATGACTCAAATGAGTCTGAAGAACTGCAACCTGCTCCTGATACCCAAGCACAGCTCCTGGGTTTTTCCTTCAATCCACTCCTGATTCCCAAGCACAGCTCCTGAGCTTTTCCTCCTGCAGACCTCTGTGTGGCACGAGATGTACCACCCCATATGAAATAATCTGTCCTCTGCAATCAGTCATTTTTTAAATGGGAGAATGAGTGGAAGATCCTTAACAATCCCCAACCCTGTGCCCTGAAAGCACAGCTTGGCTTTGCCAGGTATTGCTGTAGCCACCCTAAATCCTACAAGCAGGAGTTTAACACAAAGGTTGTACCCTAAATCCTACAAGCAGGTGTTTAAGACAAATGTTCTGCCCTAAACCATCAGCTTTTCTTCATCTCTTCCTGCCTAAGTGCTTGTCAGGAGTGGTTGAGGGGGTGGCTGAGGATCCACCCTGGAGAAGACAGACCTGCAGTGCTGTTCTGGGGCTGAGGAATGGTTTTTGTAACCCTGTAAGTCATTTTACTGCAGATTGGATTAGAGGTCACTGAATGCCTCTAAAAAGTGGCATTTTTTGAGGGTAGGTTTCCTAATTGAGCTTTCCATGAGAGTCTGAAAAAACACTTGGAGAGAGGGGGGGGCTGTTAAAATACAGTGTTAGGACGTCTTACTACCTAATGTTTAGTTTCATCCTAGGTGTGTTCCTCACTGCATTCTAAAATGATTCCAGACATCAACTTCTGCCTGACAAATGCTTCATTCCTCTGAACAGAGTCGTTTCAGCTGTCAAACCACAGAAAGTCAAATATCTCCCTGCCTGTCACCTGTACCAGCCCCTGGAACCTGGCTGCTTATGTCCTGAAACACACAACAGACCAGAAAAATCATCTCGGGACAAAACCAGCCCTTTAAAACTCTGCTTGTTGAAGTGTTGTGACCCTCGAGACATTTTCTGTGCTTATAAATAATAACAAATCTGACAAAATGGTTTATACAGAAGCATTTAAGTAGAAAATGATTGGGTTTGGGTTGGTTGGTTGTTTTTTTCACTTGAATGCAAAGAACTAAACTGTCGTTGGAGTGTTTGTCATCTGCTGTATGCCTGTAGCCTGTCCTGTGCACCAGGCTTGATCCCAAGTGCTGAGGTTGTGTGGGTACATCAGTTGAGAAGGCAGAAATGTGCTCCTTTTCTTCCCTCTCCACACCAAAATAAGTAACCAAAAGGAGCCTGAGCTCAAAGCCGTCCCTGCTAGGAGCGGGGCGAGGTTCTGTCCTGCAAGATTCTGTTAACCCCAGACAACACGGACACGTTGAGCTGTGTTTCACTTTTTTTCCCCTCTTAAAACCGGCAGCTCTGAGCAGAAAAAGCTGAATGAAAGTCTCAGTTCTGGCTACAAGGGAAGTAAATAACGCAAACACCCCGCGATGAGCTGTGAGAGCGACTTCTTCCCCATCACCTCATCTTTCCAACTACCTCTTTCTTCCAAGGAGTTTAGCTGCCACCCTTCTCCAGGCAGCAAGTCTCTCCCTGTCTCCTGGGCTCTTCCCAGCTCATTTTTCGGTTGCTGTCTCAAAAATGGTTTAAAGGAGAGACAGAAGAGAAACCTTTACCGCAGCCTCTCACAAAAGCAGCATCGCAGGTGGCTGCAGCCGAAAGTGCCTCCTCGCTGCAGCTTTGGAGCCGAGAAGCGACCCGGACTTAGTTGAGCTGGGGCTGGAAGAAGGGGATGGAAGCACCGGGAAGGGATACAGCCGCTCCGGGGTGGCTCCAGGATGCGCTTCGGGATGCCCCGGCCGGTGGCAGGGAGGGACATGATATCCTCCCGCTCCCCTCGACTCCCCTGACCCCCTCCAAAAATCAAGCTGGAAGGGTTGGGATGAGGTGAGGAGAGACTCCTGCCCCCCCTTCCTAAAAGGAATCCGCTCTTGCAGGGATGCTGGGGTGGGAAAAAGCGGGAGAGCCCCCGAGAAGCTTCTGAGGGATGCAGGTTGGGAGGGTTTGGAGAGCTTCGGCTGGGGAAGCGGAGCTTTTTCCTCCCGAAAAGGCGATTGTTTGCCCCTAATCCTCAATTATGAGGGTTTAAAACAATAGTATTAGAGGGGCAATCTGTTCGGCAGCTCCTCTGAAGGAAGAATTGTTGCTTTAGGGAAGCGCCGGTCCCCTCCGTGCTGGATGGAGACGAGAATTTTAGGGCTGTCTCGCACTTAATGGCTGGCAGGAGAATTTTCAGCTTTGTCTCCCTTCAAAATCTCTCTTCCTCTTTATTGTTCCCTTTTAATCCGAGACAATTAGGGAAAGAAACGGTTCTGTTTAATCTAAAAGACATCATTTTGCTGCAGCATCTCGGCTCGCTCCCAGAGCAGAGTTTCTTAGATGCGCATATCTATGAATTTAAAAATACAGCAGTAAAGTGCTTGAAACAGCCCATAAATTTGCTTCCGATTTTATTGCACCTCTCTGAATCAGGTGGAAGAGGACAAGGGCAACTAGGGGCTTGGGGAAGGATTTAACCCTTCCCGGGGAGGAAGGATCAGCCAAACCAGAGCAAACCCACCCGCTGGGATGGGAAGGAGGTGTGGGGAGGACTGCGTGACACCGAGCTTATGAGTGACCGCGGCGAGATGGGACTGGCTGCAGCTTTTTGCTCATTTTAGCAGATGTCCTTTTTGCTGCTACAGAGCCCCCGGGGCTGGGACTGGGGACCGGACTGGGAACCACTATGGGCTCCCTGGATCGGGATGGCAGCGGGGCGTTGGGCAGCAGCGGGTTAACCCCTTCCTAAACTGAGCTCTACACTCCACAGAGAACCAACATTAAGGCTCCGGCACCCCTTCCCCCCCTCCGCCAGAGCATCCCCATTACCCCGGCCAGCGGTAGTGGCCTCTGGGTGGGGACAACGCAGATCCCAACGCCGCGTCCCCAAGTTTTGTCCCACTCCAACAAATTAAATCCTTGTTAAGTCCTCGGGATCCCTCTGGCCTGTTGGCAGCAGCTGCGAGCAGAGTTACAAATGATGCTGGAGAGAGTCGCAAAGTCCTAAGCTCGTTTGTTTTAACCCCCCCGCACCACCACCACCCCAAAATCAAGTGTTTAATTGCTGTAAAGTTTCCGAGCATGTGGATAATTTACTCTGACTGCCGCGTTTTAATTAAAAGCAAACTTATTTATGTTTCTGCTGTTTATATCGAGCCGTTTAATTACGTTTAGAGGCAGCGTCAAGCTTTTTTTCCCCCGCTTTTTTTTCCCCTTTCCCTTTTTTTTTTCCCCCTCTTCCCCCCTAAATCACATTTTCATTAAAGGTTTTAATAAGAAAACTCACTTGACCACTATTCATTACCGAGTCCCCTCCATGCACACAAGTTCACTTACCCATTCATTTATTCACTTACTCATTCCAGCAGATCCTGCTAGCAGGGATGTGAACACTCATAATTATTTGTCAAAGTCTGGGAAGTGCATTATCCCTTCTTCTCCCGGTAATTAGTTACCATAGCATCTAATACGTAAATGTGCCCAGAGCACACCATTAACAGTTAAGCGGAGGATTCAATTTAACACATGATTATATCTTTCATAAGTCATTACATTAGGAAAGCCAATGTCACTCATGCTGGGACGGTTTCAAGGGGGGGAAAAAGGAGTGGTGGGGGACACACGCACACAGAAGGAGCCGTCGGGGGGTGAGTCGGGAGTAGGGCAGCAGGTCTTTTGGAATGGGACATGTTCACTTCTGGGTGACAGCGAGCTAGCAAGCGTTAAGAGGGGCGGGGGAGCCTCTCTCCACACGCCCTGCCCAGGGACTGGCTTCGTGTGGCTTCCCTGGTGCAGAAGGGACAGGAGCTAGGGGTCGGCGTGAACAGCATCGGCAGAAGCCCCTCTCCCCACCCCCCGCCCCCGCTCCAAATCAAGCCGGGAGGGGAGCAGACGAGCCCGAAGCTGGGCGGTTCAGGGATTTCAAACGTTTCCATTCCACTCCTCATCGCTCGAAGTGGCGGAGAACGGAGCCAGCGCCCGATGCTTCACAGACGGCAGCAGCCGATCGGGCTCCCCAGACTCGGGGAGGGACCAGCCCCTGCCCCGCACCCCGGGAGGCAGAATATGGGTCCCTCACATCCCTTTACCTCCCCCCTAACTCAGATCCTGGCTTCTCTAAGAGTTTGCTGGGACCTCGTCGGGTTTTCCCCGCCCTGTCCCACAGCCGGGCAGAGCCCAGCATCACCCACTCCTTCCAAACTCCTCTTTCCCGGGAAAACTGCAGGGGAAGCAGGGATATTAAGCGGTAAATCTTGCAGCAAATGTGTCCTGCGATGCTGTGTGGCACTGTCACACACACACACACCACGCCAAGCTGGTGGCGGTGCTTAATTCCTAATCAGAATGATGGACAGCAGAGACAGAACAATACAAACTAATGGCTGTGGTGCTGATCACTTTACCCCTTGATTAAAGACACCCAATTATGGCGCAGAACAGTGTCGTAATTATGTTCCTTAATCACATCCAGGAGGTTTAATTGCCTTAACGATGTGTTTCATTAAATGAATTTAGGTATTATAGTCGACAGTTTTCATACACAGTTGTTTTCAAATTAACATAATATTAGACATCGTCATGGAAATTGTTTTAATAATCATAATTAGGCGCACCCAGCCTTTGTCTAGGAACCGCTGAGAGACGCTTCTCCCTCTGCCCGGGGGCTGCTGAGCCCACCCTCTCCGGGCTGCCTTCCCACAGCTCCCTGGCACTTTACAGTTATGTTTCCTGAAAAGTTACAGGTTCTGATTAATCTTTTTTGATGGGATGTGGAGCAGAAAATATCTATCCCCCGCCCATGCTCTCCTACCCTGCCTCTGAAGCTGCCGTTGGGAGAGGAGGCTCCGAAGATACCCGATTACCCCTAGGAGGAAGTGGGGGACACCCGATGGGACACTCCTCCCCTCATCCTGGGGTCATCTCTGGGGAGCTGCTTGCCCCTCCTGCCCTCAGAGTCCATGAGAGGATGGGCGGCTCCCAAACTTGGCTGGGGGGTGGTGGAAGCAGGGAGGAGGTTCCACAGAGCCGTCCCAGAGAAAGGCACAGTGAGGGAGAGAATTGTCCCTTTGCTTGGGACACCCTGAGCCGGGAATGGGGTGCTGCTGGGAGTGGGGGGTGGGGTGGGTGTTGCATTCAGAGCAGGGGAAGGAAAAATACACCTTCTCCCATCCGGCTCCTTAAATTTGGAGCTGGAGACTTAAGAAAGCGCAGAATAAGCCAAGCGTTTGTTCAAAATATTTTAATAAAGATTCTTTCCGCCATAGATACACAGAGAAACCATCGCACACCGCTGGCAGCGGCTGATTGACCTAGTTCAGATCTATCACTCTTTACACATCCGTGACCTGCCAACAGATCCATCATGGCTCCTATTTTGCCATCCAACCTGACAGTCCGAATTTGTATTATCTGCGAGTAGTGGAAAATAGCAGGACACAGGGTTGAAAGGCGGGGGAGAAGAAAAGGAACTAGGGNAAAGAAAAAGAGGCGGGAAAGAGCAAGAAAGGGGAGAGAAAAAGAGAGATAAGAGGAGGAAAAGAAAGTAAAGCAGAAGGAAGGAAGAAAAGGGGAGGAAGAAAGAAAAGGAGGAAAAAGGAGGAAGAGGGGGGAAGAAAGGAGGGAAAAGAAAATAATAACTCTTGATTTACGAGTGGCACAGACAACCACCCAGCCATGCAAACTCAAACCGAAGGATCGCTTTGGGTAAATAGCTACTTCTTGCTTTTCATCTCTCTCTCTCTCTCTCTCTCTCTCTCTCTTTTTTTGCTTCCAAAACAACCCTCCCACCCCGCCACACCCCCCCCAGAGGAAAACAATAATAACAAACCGAACAGAAAAGAGAAGAAATCCACGCGTTCCGTAAACCAGCCTAAAGTCTTTTAAAGTATTTCAACTTCAAGAATCATCCACAGCCAGAAGAATTTTACACACACGTTACAAGCGGGTTAAGTGATACCTCTAAAGAAACAACGCCTGGGAAAACGTTGGCTGGGCAAAGTCTTCCTCTAGCAGCTACTGCTCCTGATGATGCCTTGGAAAAGTTAATAGCTATTCCCTGTCCTAAAGCAAAAAGGATGCCCTCTCCAAAAATCGGTTGGTTGAGCAGTTAAGAATACATCTTTCCTGTTCTTGTTGGGTTTATAGTTTTTGGACTGAAGCAATTTATTAAAGCTCAATTTAAACACAGGGATGATGCAACTTAAATAATAATAATAATGATAATTGAAAGAAGGAAAAAAAGATATCCGGGTGACCTTTCATCAACCCAAGCAGCTCGGATACAGCAACAGTTCCGCTTATTTGTTGGCAAAGAAAGGTTTTGTTTTTTTCAAAACCACTTGGCACACAGGTTTAAGTTAATCCATCACCAGGAGTTCGAGAAGCATTTTAAAGTCACCGCACAGAAGCCCCCCGTGACCTTAACACGGGATTAAATACTGTTGGCGTGGAAGGGGTCAAAGTGAAAGAAGGACAAATAAATAGCGTGTCTCGTTTACACATCATTGCAGAGTGGGAAGAAACAAGGTGCACAGAAATAGTTCTTTTTTTTTTCCCCTTCCCCCCCCCCNTCAATTTTTTTAATTTTTTTTTTTTTTTTTTTTTTAACCTCACTCTCACCGAACTTTGCTCATTTTCACAGGATCAAAGTTTGGAGACCATAAAAAATACAAAGTCTTCTCATAAGCAATGGTCCGAGTCTCTTTGTTTCTGCGAGTCGCTTTAAATAATAAGTTTACATTTCAAGTTTGTTTCGTTTCCTGGCTCAGAATAATAATAATAATAATAATAATACTGATAATAATAATAATAATAATAATAAAAATTCATCTATGCTCAAGTGCCCTCTCTGATTTGTCCCATCCACCTCCAATCCCGGCCCCTTTCCCTCACCGGGAGACAGATCGAGTCTGGGGGGCAGCTCTGCGTCCCTCTCCCCATCCTAAGACCAGCTCCCAGCCCACCCGCGGCCTCCCCTTTGTCCGGACGAGCAGAGGGCGGCCGTTAAGAGCAGCCTCCCCCCCCCCAGCACCCCCGGTGCCGAAGCATCTACCCCGCGGTCCCCCCGCGCCCCCTCCCCGTTAGCGCCCGCTCTCTGTCTGCCATCGCGGTCCCAAGAAAATGAAAAAGGAAGCGCGGCGAGGCCGGAGGGAGGGAAACAGAGTCGGGGCAGCTCTCAGTCCCTCTGCTACTCCCGGTCCGGATCCCGGCCGCCAGTTGTTGCCGCTCCCCGGGGCCGCGGCGGCTGCGGGCAGCGAGGGGGACAACGGCAGCGGCATCACTTAAGGCTTCTCCGTGCACTGTTTGCAGAGGCTGGAGGAAACACTGTTGAAAATGGCACATTTCTCGGGGCAGGAGGTGGCGGGGGGCAGCCCGGCGCTGAAGGGGTACCCGGCCGCCTGCTCGTAGGCTCCGAGGGCGGGATGAAGCGCGGCCGCCGCCGCCGCTGCCGCCGCCGCCGAGCTGGGTAAAGAAGCTGCTGAGATAGCTTGACCTTGATTGAGATAAGCCACCAACCTCCTCATCTCCTCCAGGGCCTGAGCCTGCATCAGGATGTAGTTCTTGGCCAGGAGGAGCGTGGCGATCTTGGAGAGCTTCCTGACCGAGGGGCTGTGGGCGTAGGGGATGACGGCCCGCAGCTCGTCCAGAGCGTCGTTCAGGTCGTGCATCCGTCTCCGCTCCCGCGCGTTGATGTTCAGCCGCAGAGCCTTCTGCTCCTTCGACTTCTTGCTGCCGCCGTGCCCGTGGCTGTTGGAGCAGCCGCCCTCGCTCGCCTTCAGCCCCCCTCCTCCTCCTCCGCCGCCGCCACCCCCCCCACCACCGCCACCGCCCGCCGCCGGCGAAGCCACTCGCGGGTCCCCCCCGGCTCCTCTCAGCACCAGCTCGCAGCGACCGTCGCTGTCGTCGTCGGGGCTCTGCTCGCCGCCGCTGCTCTCGGCCACCGAGCTGCGGCTGGTGCTTTCGCCGTACTTGAGACACACGGAGCCCGGCGGCAGAGCCAGCGGGTCCCCGCCGACACCGGTTGTCAACAGCCCCTCGGGCTCCGCCGCTTCGTAGCAAGCGAGAGGCGAAGGTTGCCGGTCGCGGGGGTGGGAGAGGTCGAGCCCCGGGGGTGAACGGAAGGCGGATTCCATGCGCTTGGCCGAGGCGGCGAGGCTCTTGTGGAAGAGGTCTTCTTCTGCGGGCAGCCCCAGCGCCCGCTCCATCGGTGCCCCGATCGCCGCCGCCGCCTCCTCCTCCTCCTCTTCCTCCTCCTCCTCCGCCCCCCCTCAGCTCCCGGCCCGCTCCTCCAAGGCTCCTCTCCTCGGCGGGCGGCTCCGGGGGAGTCCCCGCTGCTCACAAATCGCTCCCCGCTTGCTCCCGGTACCCGGCGGCGCGGATGATGCTGCTCCTCTGGATAGCTCCGGTGACTCCGGTGGTGACTGGAGCTTGGTTTGTGGCTCCGGTTGCAGCTCCGGCTCCGGTTCGCCCTCAGCAGGCTCCTCGCTGGGGCATTGTGCGTTGCCAGCCCAACCGCTTCTACCGTTTATCTTGCTTGGATTCACCTTCAAGAGATTTCCGGAGCCATCAAGCAGCAGCAGCAGCGGCGGCGGCGGAGGACGGGGGAGTCTTTTACATCATTATCTCGGAGAGTAGGTTATTATGAGGAAGAGTCGCCTGTTGGGACAGAGCTTTCTACCCAATCAGGTTAACGTTTTAATTAATAGGATTAAAACGGTAACAAACAATCCCAGGCGCTATCTGGCCCTGAGTCTGAATAGTTTCATTTCCCAGGTCTGGAGACAGGCAGCAGCTAGAGCTTTATAAGAGGCGCCTGCTCCATTCTTCTCCCTGCCATCTGTATACACAGCTTAACGCATATGTTTGCAAGACGTTGTGTCCTGTTAGTAACCCAACAACTGCCTTTAGCTTGACATGTGTGGCGACTTTCACTCATCAATGAGCACACTAAAAGCCCTGCTTAGATCGAAGGATGTTCTTTGCCTCCTTCAGCAAATTACAGCCCTGCGCTGCGGGGAGAGGAAAGGGAAAAAAAAAAAAAAAAGGAGGGGGAAAAGAACCAACAAAAAACCCAACCCAACAAAAAACCCAACCCAACCCACCCGCTTCCAGCACTTCCCCTGCCCAGCGCTGCCAGCGGACTTCTGCTAACTTAGCCGAGGTGTCAAGAGTGACACCCCCTACCCCAGCCCACCCACCCCTTCCATTTACATTAACTTAAAGCCCCCTCCCAGCAGCCTTGGCGAAAAGCATCGCCTGAGAAATAATAATAATAATAAAAAATTAATAACCCCCGAGCCAACCATGAGTGGTCCCCAGCTTCCACACACCCCATCCTCCCTCCTCTAGCAAAGAGACCCCAAACTACAGGGAGGTTCCTCCTCTCCTCTTTCTCTTCTCCCTTTTCCATGAGATTTGCTTCTTTTCGGTGATGATTCGCCTAAAAAAAATAAAACCAAGCCACAAAGCTCCATCTTCTGAATGACCTGGGCTGGGGAGGAGGGAGGGCGGGGGGGGAGAGGGCAAAACCCACCAAACTTTGTTCTTTATTTATTAGCATTCTCTGCAGTTCCACTGCATCCATCCTTCCACCCCTCCACCCTCTGGCGAGCCCGGGACCAGGACCATCCTGTTCCACTCTTCACCACCGGGATGCCACCGCCTGTGCCTGGACGAGAACGGACCCAGTTCCCCCAGTTCTCCCGGTTCGGCACTCTCCTCCCCGGGGACCTCTCGGGCACACGCTCTCCTGAGCTCTTCCAGGGGCTTGGCGTGGCATCACCCCGAGGCTTGGTGTGAATTTTGTCCCATTACTCTTCTGATATTGGAGACGAGCATCTTGTTCTCGCTTCACTGTCAGCGCTCTGAATATTTAGTGCTGGTTTAGTGGTGGATTCCCCTTCTTCTCACACCAGTAAAAACAGTATTTCCCAGCACTCCCAGTAAATCCTTCTTATGAGGTAGAATTACTGAAGGCTATGAAATTTGTTTTTTTGGGGGGGTGGTTTCTCTGGTTTCATTAAAACCCTTTTAATTGTAGCTTTCGGAGTTGGCCCCAGGTGTTGGGCTCTTTTCATTACATTTTGCTCTAATGTGATGAAATTCTAATTCTCTCCTTACCATATGGTTAAATTTCCCCACTGAGAATTAGTTGAAAAAGGAGAAATAATCTATTAATCTCCGTAATAGATTCACAAATGAGGTTCGCCACAGAACCTGGGTTTGAATGGTAATATCCGAACAGTTGGGTGCCTTGTTTCGGGAAAGAAAGGAACCAGGCGACAACAGAAAACGTTTGAATTTTTCACCTGGAAGAAAAAGGATGAAAAGGAGCCAAGCTGCAGATTCCCGAGCCATTGCCTGAGATTTCAGCTAGCGAGGGGACAGCTACAACACAGCCCCTTCCTCACCTCGTGTCTCCCCAGCAGAGGAGAACAACACAAGCCGAGCCCTCCAAAAAGATGGGGAGGGGGGGGATGGGGGTGTCCTCACCTCCTCCCACCCCTTTCGCCCTCCCCTTTGGTTGCTGCGCTTGTCCCTGGTCGCCGTCCAAGCGCAGTGTCACCGAGCTCCGAGCTCTCCTCCCCCTTTCCCAGGGCTGCCACCGTTAACCTCCATCATTATTAATCCGAAGGCATTTCAGCTTTATTGTTTGTCAATTAGTAACTTCATCATTATATTTCCCCCCCCCTCGGATCACGGACAAAGAGCTTTATCATCGCAACAGGGCTTTAAAAGATGTTTTTTGCTTTATGTATCATTATTATTATTTAATCTATTTAATATCCAACTTGTAAAACTCCCGTGGTGACGGATACTGTTAAAGGGGACAGCTCACGCCTTGCACTTCATTTCTTCTCCGGCTCCATCTCCCCGCTGATCTGGGGGTTCGCTAGTGCTACTCTCCCTCCCATCCTTCTCTTTATCTCGGCAATTTTGGGAGGAGGAGAGGTCCCGGCCGCCTCCTCTTCTCAACCGCCTTCGCTCGCTCAGATCTGAGCTCTGTGCCTGAATTTTCTCTCCTCGCCTTAGCTTTCTGCTCATCCCTGTCCACCCGTCAGTCTGCCCGCTGCTGATCTCTTTGTGGACCTGTCCCTGCCTCTGCTCGTCTGTTCATTCATCTCACTTTTGCTTTTACTCCTGTTCATCTCTTCTTTTCCCTTTCTGAGTGTTCGTCCTTCTCTTTCCTTTTCTGGGTCTTCATCTTCTCCTTTCTCTTTCTTTGTAGGCTTTCATTCTTCCCTTTCTCTGTCTTTGTGGGTCTTCATCCCTTATTTTCCCTATCTTTATAGGTCTTGAGCCTTCTTTTTCCATTTCTTTTAGGATCTTAAGTCTTTCCTTTCCCTTCCTGGCTCTGCCTTTTCCTTCTGCATCTTCGTCCTTCCTTTCCCTTTCCCTTTCCCTTTCCCTTTCCCTTTCCCTTTCCCTTTCCCTTTCCCTTTCCTCCTGGGTATTCACCCTCCCCTTTCCATTTCTTTCTGGATCTCCCTGGACCTTCCGGTCCTTGAGACATGGACACATCCCACTCATCTCTCCAGTGTGTTTGTGGGTGACTCCGCAGAGCTTTAACGATGCCAACTTTCTTTCGAACTTTTTCTTGGAGGGGAGGAGGAGGGAGAGGGAAGTGGAGGAGGGTCCCCGGGACCCGTTCGTTGTGATTTGTCTCTTCCCCCACCCCCCCCCCGCCATTTCCCAAAGAAGTGGCTGTTTAACAGTCCACGGGAACTTGGGTCTAGAAGCAGGCAGAAGAATTTATAGAAGCTTTAAATGCAGGGCTTATAAAAATACCGAGGAATGGTCTTTGAGGTTTATGCACTCGTAAACTTCTGCTGATTGCTCCTGGGAAGTTGTCAGGCATTTAACACCGCGTTTATCTTACAGAGCCATCAAAACACATCTGCCCAGCGTCTCGTTACCTGCTTTAATTGGACCACAGCCCTCTATCAGCTGCACCACATTTGGGTCATTACTTGGGGAAAGGAGAAGTCCGAGGGCAGAGACGCTCCAGAGCCATCCCTCATCGTTCCCCGGGAGCAGCCAGGTGTGGGCCTGCCCAGGGGGAGGAAGTAGGCTGGAGGATCTCAGAGTACACCTCATTTTCCATGGCGTTCACAAGATCTATTCGAGATTCGTTTTGTCTTGCTCCCCACCTTGGAGAGAAGCTAATCCTCCGTTCCCTCTCCCCAGGGCTGGGCTGGAAAGGAAGGAAGCTCTGCAGATATTCTTTAAAGGCGTCGGGGAGCCGAACTGCTGGAAAGGTAGATTTTAGCCAGATGAAGACTGAGGGCTTGGGATCGCCTCAAAAGTTCCCAGTCCTCCTCAGCCCCGAGTCCCTCCTGCCTCCGGCACTGGGAAGAGTAGAACCGCAGAGGCTTCCCTGCTTTCCCAATGCTACATCTGTCTACATCTGTGAGCATTTAGATGTAATATATATATAATCGGTTTGGTGCTTGTTTTTAATGCAGCTGCTCCTGTGCTCTCTTCGATCTTGGAACAAAAACTTTACCGAAGTTCAGGATGGAGAAAAGACAGGAATGAGAAAGATAATGACCCTCCCATGACACTCCTTCCCAATCCAAACCTCCTCAGAAAGTAGCCTCAGGAGTTCCCGGAGAATTCACAGCGCGGGAAGTGTTCCCAGCAGGAGAGAGGAGCCTGACAAGCCATCAGGATCTCGGAGCTGCTGGTAAATCCGAGACCTTCCCGGCCACGGTCCCAGCCCCATTCCCGGTCTCTCCCGATCCAAAATCCACAGCACCATCTCCTGGCCAGCAGGAGAAATGCAGACCTCTCCTCGGAGGTGATGCTGGGGCTGGGGAGTTAGGAGATGACATGGAAATGCAACAAAAGACCCTAACAGCATGGGAACGAAACAAAAGAGTTCAAGAGAGAGCTCCTCCAGCTCATCACGGAAGGGTCTGGATTGGGAGGGACCTTAAAGATCATCCAGTTCCGACCCCCCCTGCCTCCCACCGGATCAGGTTGTTCTAAGCCTCTCCAGCCTGGTGTTCAATGCTTTCTGGGCACAGGTTTTCTGGGCCACCTGTCCAGGTCCACAGGCTGGTCAGGATCAAGCTGGTCTCTGTGTAGTCTAGATGATCTCCTTCTCTGGAGACTTTCAAGGCCTGTCTGGATGCATTCCTCTGTGACCTGAGCTAGATTATGGTCCTGCTCTGACAGCGGGGTTGGATTTGATGATCTCTTTGGGTCCTTTTCAGCCCCTGACATCCTGTGAGCCTGTGATCTCTGGAGGTCCCTTCCAACCCCTATGCCTTCGTTCCTGTGGCAACCTGGTCTGCTGCCACACATCAGTAAGTGCAGGACCAGGGATGTGAAAAGTCTGCCTTGATCCTTTCCCTGGCAGTACCTCATGGTGCCCCAGATGCCATCTCATGTGGTCTGTAGTTCAGATATGCCTTGGCCTTGCCTCAAGCCACACTGTTCGTTTTCATGCCCATTTAAGCTCAAACAACTCAACCTGCTGTCCAAGTGGATGGTCAAGGAGAGAAATGGGGCAATGACAAAGAAAATCAGACTGAAATATGCTCAGATCTCTGCAAAGTTGCCTCTTTGAGGATGACTGTCATCTTGGTGGATTCAGCCTCCAGGTGCATGCTGCCCCTTGCTTCCAGCAGTCCTCTCCAGGAATGATAAAATAACTCTGCAAAGGAACCATCAGTAAGTCTCTGTGACAGCCTCAGATGGGGCTAAGGACACTAAAAGCTTCTGTCAGCCCTCAAGCATTCCCTGGTCACTTGGCCTTAACCTCAGAAAGGAAGTTGTGTGTCAGCTTCGTGCTACCTGGACGGTTCTTGGTAACCAAGGCTGGGATGCAAAACACTCTGAAAGCCAAAGTTCCTCACCAAGCTGACCTGGAAGATCCATGTCCATTGCCCATGCTGGTTCAGGTCACCAGCCACCTGCCTCACCAGGTGAGGCAAAGCCAGGAGCTCTGGCAGTTTGGATGTCAATGCTGGGTTGGAGAGAAGGACTCACTGAGCTGGCAGCACAAGGCAGAGTAGCACCAAGGCTGCTGTAGATACCTCCAGGTGTTAGAGCTCATCTCCTGGACCTCAGGGGCACAGCAGAGGCCCTGGCTCACTGCTGTCCTTCCATTACCGGCATGGTTGGAGTGAGGCGAAGCCGCTGAGCTTGCACTGGGAATCCTCCAGCAGTGCAGAACCAGTAGCAGGACTGGGACTGTCACTGGCAGCATCCTCCTGGCTGGATGGAAAAGCAAAGCCATGTCCTGCTGCCATGCTTTGGCTCGAAGCCACGGTGAGTGAGTGCCACAGCACCAAATGCAGCCAGGCTCTGTGACACCCAACACTCTGCTTGGCCATGGGCTCTGCTCTCACCAGAGGCTCCTGAGTCCTGCTGCTTCTTCTGGTGAGGGGCCTGGAGAGAAGCCCTGTGAGGAGAGGCTGGGGCAGCTGAGGGTGTGCAGCATGCAGAAGAGGAGGCTCAGGGCAGAGCTCATTGCTGTCGGCAGCTACCTGAAGGGAGGCTGTAGCCAGGTGGGGTTGGGCTCTGCTGCCAGGCAGCCAGGGACAGAACAAGGGGACACAGTCTGAAGCTGTGCCAGGGCAGGCTCAGGCTCGATGTTGGGAGGAAGTTCTTCACAGCAAGAGTGATTGGCATTGGAATGGGCTGCCCAGGGAGGTGGTGGAGTCCCCAACCCTGGAAGTGTTTAAGAGGAGGCTGCATGAGGCAGTGCCATGGGTTAGTGAATTAGAAGGGGTTAGGTAATAGGTTTGACTCGATGATCTCAGAGGTCTTTTCCAACCTGATTAATTATTTCTGATTTTGATTCCCCAGAGCAAAGCACAGTGTGGAGCAGGACAGAAAGAGGAAGAAGTGGGAAGGGGAAGAGAGATGGAAGAGGAAGTAGTGGAGGAAAGGAAGGGAAAGGCAGGGCCAGCCTAGAGCCAGACTTTCTCATACTCCATTGAAGGAAAACAGAAATAATACCCAGGAGAGAAAAATGTGACCTAGAAGAGGGAAAAGTTCTCCTTGTCTGCCTGCTGTGCTGTTGCAGGCCCTGTGAGAGTGAAACAGGAGCTGCTCTCTCTCTGCTCTGCCAACACATGACATTTTAGAGGGTGTTTTAGGGGACGCTACTCTCCTTGCTTTGCAACTTGGGGGCATAAAGAGCAAACCTAATTCTGCCCAAAAGCACCTCACCAGCCCTGATTACCATAACCAGGAGCACACACCTTTAAATCAAAAGTCAGTTGAGTTGGAAAAGGTTTCAGTTTTTTCAATAAATTACTTTTTATAATGACCATAAAAGTTATGGAGCAGGCAGAGGCTGGCTGGAGGGAGATTCTTTACTGTGCCCTGAATTGCCAGGAATACTTCCTGAGACATAAAGCTGACAATCAGACATCAGAGTGTGCTGGGAAAACATCATCCAGAGAAAGATTAAAGTATGAATTTAGCAAAGAGATCCCAGGGAGGAAACTCTTTGTTCTTGCTGGTTGTGCACCGTGGCAGCCAAAGGGTGCGATGCGGAGTGGACTTGGGCTTTAATCGCAAAGTAGTCAAAATAGAGAAAGAACCAGGAGGAAATGATCACTTTTTTTTTCCCCTTGGTAGTTAAATATGTGGATTTTGACTCCTGCTGAGCTGTATTTCAGCACATTTTTATCTTTTCTGCCAATGATAAGTTATTAAACATATAAAATGGCCTTATTTATAGAGCACAACAGCACTGCTGCTGCTGCTGCTGCCTCCGCTTCTCGGTGCGGCAACCAGCGAGATGCGCACAGATTCCAGATGATCTTTTAATTATGAGGGGAAGGAGGGAACTGATGGGAATAAAAGGGGGTTTGTTACCCTAGAAAGAAGAGAACAAAAGGAGCCTGGGTTCTCAGTCAGCCAAAGGAAAACAAAACACAAGTAGGTGGTTGGAATCGTCGGGAGAAGGTTGTGAGGAAGGTGGAAGGGGAGGAAATGAAGGTCGAGGAGCTGAGCACCTCCCTGTGATGTGTGGCATGGGTTGCAAAGGGAATTAACTAAGGAACTTATCCAAACTACTGGCAATTATTTTCAAGTGTTCTGGAGAATGAGTGAGCTCCAAGAGGCCTGGAAAGAAAGGGGAGCAATGCTACTGGCCTTTAAAAATGGCAGGGGAAGAGGAAGAGAAAGAGTGAACCTGTCACCTACCATCTGCTAAGCCCAGCCTCAGAGTGGGAAAAAACCACTGAAAGCCAGAAATCCAAAGCACTTAGGGGAGCACAGATCCCCAGCAGATAGAGAAGGGAAGGAAGAAAGAGAGACACACACAAGCAGCTCTGTCTGCCTGTAGTTGCAGAGTGGTGGCCGAAGGGAACAGAGCAGGTGTGATCTGTCTGCCTCCTAACCTATAGATCTGGGTCTGTGTGCCTCAGCAAACGGCCCACGGGCTGGCAGCGTGAGCAAAGAGGGTAACAACCCCATGGAATGCTTGGGGCTGCGGCACAGAGGCACCGTGCCAGGAGCCCAGGGGCTGAGAGATGCCTCTCTCCCAACAGGGTACTGCTGAGGGGGCACCTCAGCTGCTGCCTGCAGATTTAAGGACATTCGGTGCCAGTAAAGGTGAGCTGGAAAGAGTTCAAGCAGCATGGAAGCAAAAGCAAAGGCCTACAGAAACTGCCTGGGGATGAAACATTAACTGAGCCTGGCCAAAACCAGGGTGGGAAGAGCGAGTTCAGTTCTGCTTTCTTGGCAGTGCAAAGCCTCCACTGTAACTGGAATAAGGTCAAGTGGGAGAAGGAAACTGGGCAAGGGGGGGAAAAATGATGGTACATGGCCAGAGCTCTGCCCTCCCTCGTCCTGCTGAGGCCCACCCGGACCCTCGGCTGGGGACCTGAGGCTGTAGAGCCTGGAGAAGAGCAGGTCCAGAGGGGATCTGAGCAATTCTCAGCAAGAGCTGAAGGGTGGGGGCAAGAGGAAGGCACCAGACTGCTTCCAGTGGTACCCAGTGACAAACTGGAACCCAGGAGCTTCCATCTGAACAGCAGCAGAAAGTCCTTTGGTGCGAGGCTGCTGGAGGCCTGGAGCAGGCCGCACAGAGAGGCTGTGGAGGTGCTGAGGGACACGGCCTAGGAGCTGTGCGCAGAGAGATGTTGTGTTATGGTTGGACTTGACGACCTTCAGGTCTTTTCCAACCACTCTTTTCCACTTCTGCTCATGCCAGAGAAGAATCTGGACCAAATTAGAAGACCTGTGCAACGTTTTTAGCTGTAACTTCAGGATTACGCTGGAAGTGTGAGGCCAGGCACAGGGAGAAGCATGGAGCCTGCCACACACTGTCCCCACGTCCAAGCTGCTGCCTCTGCTTCTCTGATAAAGTTAATTGACTGAGTCTGGGCAAATTTGCTCCACACCTGCTCAGGACAGAGCAAGCTCAACCAGCTCCAGTCAATCACTCCCACCAGGAACCTGGCACAAGTGGTGCTCGTTCAGCTGGCACCAATGGCTGGTTTTGGTGGCACTGGTGCAGTCCCAGGATAAGACTGCTGGATGTGTGAGTTGCCCTGAGGGAGTCACATCAGGCTCTCTCCACAGAGCCATTCTGGTTTTTATTGCTCAGATGGTTCCTTGAACCTTTCCAATAAGCTTTGCTGCTCTCAGTGCCACTGACTGGATGCCCTGGCAGCATTTCCTCCAGAAAAAGCCTATTTGTGACCTGTTATCAAACTGCTTCTAGGGAGGGACAAAGGAGGATCTTTCTCTTACGTGCCCACATTCAAACTCCTCAACCCAGGGCCTTCAGCAAGGAGGGATGGCTGTGGGTCAGGGGTCTGAGAAACTGTATGGCCAGTGGGACCAGGGAGGGGATTCTGTCCCTCTGCTCTGCTCTGCTGAGACCCCACCTGCAGTGCTGGGACCAACTCAGGAGGCCTCACCACAGAAGACTCATGGAGCTGTTGGAGTGGAGCCAGAGGAGGGCACAGCAACGCTGGGAGGGCTGGGAGCCCTCTGCTGAGAGACCAGGCTCCATCATTGGACACATCCAAGGTCAGGCTGAACTGGGCTCTGGGAAATCTGATGTAGTAAAAGATGCTCTTGTTTGCACCAGGTATACCAGCTGTGAGCTCCAGATGCACCCCACATCATCCTGCTGCCCCCCCTACATCATCCTGCTGCATCCCAAGTGCATCGTGCTGCCCCCCCATCATCCTGCTGTATCCCAAATACATCCTGCTGTCCCCCCACATCATTCTGCTGCATCCCAAATACATCTTACTGTATCTCAAATACAACCTGCTGCCCCGCACATCATCCTGCTGCCCCTGTTTTCACCTATCTGACAGACAGAAGCCACAGCTTTGGACTTAGGGAGCAGTCACAAGTAGTAACTCCTGTGGTGGAAGCAGTGCCCAGTGTGATGTGGAATGGTGTAGGAGAAGGGTGGAACCCTGCCCTGCTGCTGCCGGGGCAGAACCCTGTCCCTGGCATGGGAGAAGGGTGGAACCCTGCCCTGCTGTTGCCGGGGCAGAACCCTGCACCTGGCGTGGGTCGTTAGCAAATTGGAGTCAGCTGAGCTAGCTCCAGGTGAATCTCATCTCATAATCACCACCCCCAGTACAAAGGAGGGAGTTTGCCGAGGAGGAGGCTCTTTACTTGGGATTCTGCCGTTGCTGGAGCTTCTCCTGACCCTGCTCCCGTTCCTGCTCCTGAGGACTGCCTTCCCGTTCTGTGTGACTGCTGCACATCTGCTGGGTAAGTTTGACTTTATCTGCTTCAGATTGACATTGTGGTTGGCTTGGTTGTTCTGTGAAATCCGTTTTCGTTCCAACTGCTCCATCTTCCGTCGTCGTCCCCTTCTCTGCCATCAGGTGGTAGAGTAGTGGCTGCTGCAGGTTAGCCCCAGGCAAGGGCCAAATGTGCGCAGCTAAACGTTTTTACCTTAGCAATCAATGGTAAAGAGATTCACGGTGAGAAAATGGTCACACATCACTCACTGCCATCACTGAGGAGCTTCTGGCAGCTTCTGCCTTGGGATTGTGGACATTTTCTTTCAGCTCCAAGCCAGTGAAGCTGCAGATTGAATCCAATGAGGCTGGGGAGCTGGTAGCAAAGTCCGGCTCTGGTTTGTGTTTGTGTTGTGAGTAGCACAGAAATCCATCCAATTTCCAAGGAAAGGTGGACAGCAGCTGCCAGAGCTGCTGCTGGAATGAAACCCTGGAAGGAAAAAAAAGCAGAAGGGTATTAGCATAGGGTAGGTAGAGCAGATTCTTTCCAAAAATGACTGCTAGTTGGAGGAAGGGACCAGAGCAGGCAGGATTTGAGTTCACAATATGCATTTCACAATTCCCAGGATTTGGTTTCAGCCTGTACTGCGGTTTTTAAGCTGTTACAGGGAAAAGGCTATCCAAAAAGAGATGAAAAACAAAAGGGAAGGGAGAGGAGGGGGCAAGGAAGGGAATAATCTGTAAACTGGACAATCCAGGAGATGTATGAAAGGGATTTCATAATGGCTGTGAGGAAATGGAGTGCTCAGGGAGCGTTGAGCATTATCATCGTGTCCACAGGACACACAGATCAGCTGAAGCCGAGGCATGTAAAGACTCTCTATAGGTGGCACAGCTGCTGCGGGAGGATCGACCTCTCGACCTCACTGAAACCTGAGAAACCTCCCTGACCAGCCTGTTCCCCTATCTCTGGAGCAGCCTTGCTACACCTAAACAGGAGAGCTGGGTAACTTGGGGTGGTTTATGCTGCTTTATCTGAAGGCAGAAGTTAGATCCACAGATAGATCACAGATCAGATAATCACAGAGTGTCAGGGTCTGGAAGGGACCTCCACAGCTCATCTGGTCCAGCCCCCTGCCAGAGCAGCATCACCCAGAGCAGATCACACAGGAACACATCCAGATGGTTCTTGGATATCTTGAGAGGGAGACTCCACAGCCCCCCTGGGCAGCCTGTTCCAGGGCTCTGGCACCCTCACAGGGAAAAAAATTCCTCCTCAGGTTCACATGGAACCTCCTAAGCCTCAGCTTCCACCCAGTGCCCCTTGTGCTGTCCCTGGGCATCACCCAGCAGAGCCTGGCTCCAGCCTCTGGCACTCACCTGCACATCTTTAGAAACACCAATCAGGTCACCCTTAGTCTCCTCCTCTCCAAGCTCCCAGCCCCAGCTCCCTCAGGCTCTCCTCAGCAGGAAAATGTTCAACTTCCTTCATCGTTTTTGTGGCTCTGTGCTGGACTCTCTCAAGCAGCTCCTGTCCTTCTTGAGCTGGGGGGCCCAGAACTGGACACAGCACTCCAGGTGAGGCCTCAGCAGGGCAGAGTAGAGAGGGGCAGGAGAACCTCTCTCGACCCCCTAACCACAGCCCTTCTAATCCACCCCAGAATGGCACTGGCCCTCCTGGCCACCAGAGCACACTGCTGGCTCGTGGCCATCCTGCCAGCCACCAGGACTGCCAAGTCCTTCTCCCCTTCACTGCTCTCCAGCAGCTCAGTCCCCAGCCTGTACTGCTCCCTGGGGTTGTTCTCTCCCAGGTGCACAGCTCCACACTTGCCCCTGTTGAACTTGATTCAACTTCTCCCTGCCCAACTCTCAGCCTGCCTAAGCCTCTCTGAGTGGCAGCACAACTCTCTGCCGTGTCTCAGCCACTCCACCCAGCTTGGTGTTGTCAGCAAACTTGCTGACATGGGGCTAGGAGCCTGCAGAGAAGTAGAGGTTTGGGTGATCATCCTTTAGTTCCCATTTCCTTCACTCTATTTGTTGGAAGCTCTCACTGAGAGGATAACATATTGAGGGGGAAAAAGGCAAAGGATTACAGAGGGATTTTTCTTTAGCATTTTGCTACAGAATGGTGCCAGTGAAACGGGGCTGATGTGACCTTAGATCTTGTTTGGAGAGTAGCAGGAAAAATCTGTTCTAAACCGAGAGAGATTGACACTTGCAAGAATAAGAGGGAGGTAAGGCAGAACCAGAAGGCCCTGGGAGCTGCCACCACTTGATCAGAGCAGTCTGCCTATGGGTTGTGCCGTGAGGGGTGGTCAGAGGAGGTTGGAACTCCAGATGGACACGAGCTCTGCCAAGAGGAGAGCAGACAAGAGGCATTAAGTCAATTGTTTTGCACAAGACATTTTCAGGCAACAACCAGCAGGTAGAGTTGACTCAGTCCCAAAATATGGCAGAGTCAGGAGAAGGCTGTGTCAGGGTAGACCCAGAGGTCTAAATGACAAATGTGCAGCTCTAGTTCAGCATCACTTCTGTTAATTAAGTTAATTGTCATTGGCTATTTGCAGGTCTTTGCTGTGTGACCCGTGGGGAGGGGGTGGCAGTGGTGGTGTGTGCCTGCTGAGGGATGGTGTGGGGAGGTTTGAGCTGGTGCTGGCTCATGGCTTCTGGAAAGGACTGTTGGGTTGTGCCTCTGTGGCGCTGTACATATCCGCTTGTGGGACAGAGCTCTGCTGGGCTCCTTGGCTCTTCCTGAGCCTAAACAACAGCTGCTCTCTCCTTTCTGGGGCCAAAGTCAAGCACTGAAGCATACAACATGTGGGCTACAGTGCCACAGAGGAACTGTGCTCTTCATCCTCCTCTAGCTGTCACAGGCACGAGCACATCACAGTCTAGAGGAGGGTGGGGGAGTCAGCAAGTGCAGGTTCCTACAAACCCCAAAGGACTACTTAGGGCTTCCATTTGGGCTTCTTGTGCAATGCAGAATCATAGCATGCTTCAGCTTGGAAGGGACCACAAGGATCATCCAGTACCAACCCCCTGCCATAGGCAGGGACACCCCCCACTAGAACAGGTCGCTCAAGGCCTCATCCAACCTGGTTCTGAACAGATGGGTTCAGAGATTGTGGGTTACAGAATCAAGGAATCTTTGATCCCATTCTGTGCTCCACAACCTTTCTGGGCAACCTGTGCCAGTCTCTCACCACCCTCACTGCATAGAACTTCTTCCTACCATCCAGTTTCAGTCTCCCCTCTGCCAGTTCAAACCCGTTCCTCTTCCTCCTGCCATTACCAGATCTTCTCAATAGTCCCTCCCCAGCCTTCCTGTAGCCCCCTTTGGATCCTGGAAGGCCACTCCAAGGTCCCCTCCAAGCCTTCTCTTCTCCAGGCTGCAGAGCCCCAACTCTCTCAGCCTGTCCTCAGAGCAGAGCTGCTGCAGCCCTCAGAGCATCCTCATGGTCCTCCTCTGGACTCACTGTAGTAGTTTCATGTCCTTCTTGTGTTGGGGGCTCCAGAATGCTAGGGGTTGGAAAGCACCTCTGGAGTTTGAGTCCAATCCCCCCTGCCAAGGCAGGGGGACCGAGGAGCACATCCAGGTGAATGCCTCCAGAGATGGAAACTCTACCACCTCCCTGTGCCACCCACTCCAGGGCTCCTTAACCCTTGTATTGAAGTTGTTCCTGGTGTTTAGGTCATGAAGGAACTTCTTTTAGGTGGCACTTCTGGTGTTCAAATTTGTGCTTGCTCCTCCTTGTCCTTTTATCTGCTCTTATTGAAGGTCCAAGTGAATTGTGTGAGTTCTTCCCAGGTTGTTCTGAGTTAGCTGGCAAAATGGGGCTGGTGGCGATGGTGCAGAGTTTTCTGTGGTGGGAATTCACATCAGATACAGATGTGAAGTTCCCAAGTCTCCAGCTGGGAGAAGTGGAACTGGTGAGCAGTAGACTGATGCTCTCCAACCTACGCTTTGCTTATCAAGTCAGTGTCAGGACAGCTTCACTGCAAAGCTCTGTGCTGTGGATATTGCATGAATAAACAACATCTCTCTCTTAAAATCAGGAGCTCTCACCCTTAACATGCAGCAAAATTATTTTGGTTCTAAATTTGTATTAATATATTAGAGCTCTGGGGTGGAGGTGGAACCAAACATCCCAGGAATGCCTTTGACAGGCTCACCAGATCTTAGGGGTTGGAAGGGACCCCTGGAGATCTTTGAGTCCAACCTCCCCCCCTGCCAGAGCAGGACCACTTTGCCTAAGCAGAGGTCATTGCTGAGCTTCAGGGAGCTGAGTTTTATGAGCACACACAACAGCTCCAAACCCTTCCACGTTTTAGAGCAAAGCACCAAAGTGCTGAAAGGTTCTGCCTGAAACCTGTGCAATTCAAAGGAGAGCTGAAGCTGCTCCTGACCATTGCTTGGGGCATGAGAAGGTTGCTGGGGTTTGTAGCCTGAGATTTTTTTGCTTCTCTTCTGTCCTTTTTTGGAAGTGAACAGTTGACAGTCTGCTTTACATGCAGCATGCATAGCACATAAATAGCATTCAAATGAAATTCTACACCAGCTGCACGTACCCCATACATGTGGCTTGTGAATGTTGCTGCCTGCAAATGGTGCATATTTTGATTTTCAGTTGATATCTAAAACTGTGAATTATCTCCTGAATATGTAGTGTTTTGCTTTCGAGCCCTAGATTACATTGGTAGCAAGCAAAATAAATACAACTGTCTGATAATCACAACCTGCCTGCCTGTAGCTTAGGTAAAGAGGAGCTGCTGACATCATCACCCCCCAGGCTTGTGGTCTTGGAGTTAATGGTCCCACTCCAAAGGAAGGCTGAGTTGGAAAGTAGCCACTGAGGAGGAAACTCAGTGTGTTGTGGAGTCATAGAACCATCCAGGTTGGAAGAGACCTCCAAGATCATCCAGTCCAACCTAGCACCCAGCCCTGTCCAATAGAATCAAGCAGGTTGGAAGAGACCTCCAAGATCATCCAGTCCAACCTAGCACCCAGTCCTGTCCAGTCAACTAGACCATGTCTCTACACACTGCACCCCATTTCCATGAAGCATCTCCAGTGTGGGGCTGCTTTTCCTTCTGCAGAGTCCCAAAGTACCTGTAATATCCCATGCTCTGGTGCTCAGCTCTCAGCTGCTTCAGGCACCTTCACACTGCACATTTCTATAACACTGACTCCCAGAAACCCATTCCAGAATCCATTGGGCCCAGTATAAAACCTGGGATGATTCCCCCCCTTTTTGGATGTGATCTGTATCTAGTTCTTGCAATATCCTGGTCAGAAATATGGCAGGGAGCCATCAGAGGGAGGAGAAGTAGCCAGATGGCACCAGCACACTGTTGCTTTGGCATTTCTTTCTGGCCAGCTGACTGGTGAGATCTCTATGGAGGACTTTTGTTTGTTTGTTCATTTGTTTAGTGTCTTTTCTTTGAGGTAGCCTTGTGGACCTGAGTTGAGCTGACTGGCAGCTTGACCACCTTATGGAGGGTTTTCCCCCCCCCCCAACACCTTTTTTCCCCTCCCCCCCCCTTTGTTGGCTGTCATGCAGCGGGAAATTTACTTTGCTACACTAAAACCTTGTGCTGATTTCATATTCATTTCTCACACAAAAGCCTTGTTGGCTCTAAGGAGAGCCATATGCTGGAAAGACATGCAACACTGAGATTTTTTTTCTTATCAGCATCTCTATGATCGTTGTAAAAGAAAGGGAAATATTCAAGACAAACCTCAGAGGTTTGTGGGGATAAATATCTACATGGAGAGGAGATAAGGCCCAGATAAATATGCCCAGGAACCTCAAAAGGGCATAAATGGGAGAGGCCAATGGGAGGAGGTTTAACAAGGCCAAGTGCAGGGTTCTATACTTTACCCACAACAACCCCAAGCAGTGCTATAGGCTGGGGACAGAGTGGCTGAGAGCAGCCAGGCAGAGAGGGAGCTGGGGGTGCTGGGAGAGAGGAGCTGAAGATGAGGCAGCAGTGCCCAGGTGGGCAGCAGAGCCAATGGCATCCTGGGCTGGCTCAGGAGCAGTGTGGGCAGCAGGACAAGGGAGGTTCTTCTGCCCCTGTGCTCAGCACTGCTCAGG
>WAAF01007717.1:35431-111616 GCA_013400475.1 Tricholaema leucomelas | reverse complement strand
AGGAGGAAGTTGTTGGCAGAGAGAGTGATTGGCATTGGAATGGGCTGCCCAGGGAGGTGGTGGAGTCACTGTGCCTGGAGGTGTTGAAGCCAAGCCTGGCTGGGGCACTTAGTGCCATGGTCTGGTTGCTTGGCCAGGGCTGGGTGCTAGGTTGGGCTGGCTGAGCTTGGAGCTCTCTTCCAACCTGCTTGATTCTATGATTCTAAGACCCCCATATAGGCACTGCACCATCAAGAGAAGATAAGATCCATGTAGATATTTATCCCCACAAACATCAAAAGGAAATAAGATCCATATAGATATTTCTGCCCCCAAATGGAGATAAGATCCATACAGATATTCCCCCCTCAACATCAAAAGGAAGTAAGGCCCATGGAGATATTTATTCCCCATCAACCTCCAGAGGAAGTAAGGACTCATATAGATATTTATGCCTTCAGGGAAGTCTTGATCTTTCAATTCTGAGTTTGCAATTGGCCCCCCACTGGCTGCATCTCAGATGCTGGCATCTTCCTTACATTGACATTTCAGAGGTATCTCTGGGTGCAGTGTCCTGAGGGTGGTGGGAGCTGTGAGATTTGCCTCCTCCTCTCAGCTGGCCAGACAGGAGCTATTGCTGGTCTCTAGGACTCTGTTAGCATTGCACTGTGCTCAAGTCAAGGAGGCCTGGTGACAGGCTGTGTCTATTACTGGTTTGTGTCTAAACAGCTTTGAGACTAGAGCTGGCTTGGCTCCAGCCATCTGAGAGCACCAACCAAGCAGCCTGCATGGATCTGCACCTGTCCACGTGGCTGCATTAGAAATGGGGATGATGCAAGAGAACTCTGTTTATAAATGACATCTTGTGACACCTCCTCCTTGAAACACCTTTTTTTTCCCTTTCCCCTCCAGCAAAGCCTTTTAGCAATAACCCAACACAGAAGTGATGCCTCGCTGGGAAGTACCATTTGTCCTTTGTGTTTGAACCCTGAGAGATTGATGCTGATCAGTCGAGAGCAGCCACAGTTCCCTCTGAGGGGAGCATATGGTGCTGCCCTGCAGGTGCTCTAAGCCAGGGAGTAGATCCCTCACTGCCCTCTTTGCTGGTGGGACTGACACTGCTGCAGAGGCAGGCAGCAGTGAGAGAATGCCTCCTGCAGCTCTGAAACCTGCCTGCTTCAGATGCATTTTGAACTCCTGAGAGCTGAGTTCCAGCACCTTAGCATGGCTCATCCACCTCCTAAAAGCACAGCACTCCCTGGCCAGCTCTCTGCTTGCACCTCTGGGGCTCTTCAGTCTGGAAGAGAGGAGACTGAGAAATATCTGTGGAGTGAAGAAGTCCAACCATCAGCCCTACCCCACCATGGCCATTAAACCATGTGTGGAAATGACATTTAGGGACACTTGTTGAACACCTCCAGGCTGACTCCACCATCTCTCTGGGTAGCCTGTTCCCTGACCACTCCTGTGGCTAACAAATGATTCCTGATCTCCAACCTAACCCTCCCCTGGCACCATTTCAGGCCATTTCCTCTTGTTCTGTTGCCTGACACTGTGGAAAGGATGCCAACCTCCACCTCACTCCAACCTCCTTTCAGGGAGCTGTAGAGAGCAATGAGGTCTCCCCTCAGTCTCCTCTTCTCCAGACTAAGCACCCCCAGTTTCCTCAGCTGCTCCTCCCCAGCCCTGTTCTTCAGACCCTTCCCCAGCCTTGTTGCCCTTCTCTGGACCTGCTCCAGCAACTCGGTGTCCTCCTTGTAGACCCTATCTCATAGCTCTGCCTTGGTATTGTCAACTACTGTTACAAGGTTGTGCCAAGGAAGGTTTAGGTTGCTTATTAGAAAAAAATATCCCTACTGAAAGAGTGGTGAAGTGTTGGAACAGGCCGCCCAAGGAGGTGTGGAGATGCCATCCCTGCAGGTGTTCAAGAGGCTGTGGTGCTTCAGTGTACAGTTTAGTAGTTATGGCTGGACTTGATGATCAATCGCAGAATCAGGGTTGAAGGGACCACAAGGATCAGCCAGTTCCAATCCCCCTGCCACGGGCAGGGACACCTCACACTAAATCAGGCTGTCCAAAGCCTCATTCAGCCTGGCCTTGAACACCTCCAGGGAGGAGGCTTCCACCACCTCCCTGGGCAACCCCTTCCAGGCTTTCACTACCCTCATGCTGAGGAGCTTCTTCCTGACATCCAGCCTGGATGTCTTCATTTTCAGCTCTGTTCCATTCTTCCCAGTCCCATCCCTACCTGACAGCCTCAAAAGTCCCTCCCCATCTTTCTTGTAGCCCTCTTAAGATATTGACAAAGTCTTAAATGGTTTTAAAGGTCTTTTCCAACCTTTACGATTCTAAGGTTTGGTATCCGTGGAACAGGCTGCACAGGGAGATTGTGGAATCTCCCCCTCAGGAGGTATTCAAGCACTGTCTGGATGCATTCCAGTGTGATCTGCTCTAGGTGATCCTGCTCTGGCAGGGGGGTTGGACCAGATGATCTTTCGAGGTCCCTTCCATCCCCTCACATTCTATGAGTCTATCAGCACCTCAGAGAGCAGAGGGCAAAAGATGGTTTTGTGCTGGCAAAGCATCGAACTGTGGCACTGGGATGCTCCAGGAGGAGCAGTTCTGTGCGGTTGGAAACTGCAGGCACTAAAAATAGTGAGGTTAAAAAAGCAAGAGCAGGGAGTAAAAGGAAAAAAAAAACCAGGCATTTTATGTGTGATGAAGTAAAGTGGTTTCAGAACTGATTTTATTACTTAAAGCTCAAACATTATTTTGGCTGGGCTTTGTCGGGTGCAAATGAAGATGAAAGAAGTTGGGCAAGGAGAGATGTGAGCACTGCAGGATGCTTCAGGGCTCACGTCTTTAAGGGTTATTAACCACAATTTGTTTTTGTCAGACTCCAATTTGTCTGCCTTTTAGTGAATCCTAGAAACTGGAGTTCTGACATTTTGTATATCCCTATTAATTACTCACTCCCGACAATCTCCACTCGTTTGACCTTAAGAATGATTGCCTGTTTGTGTTGAAGAGGACCCACTCAGGCTTTGTCATCCATTGTCCTTCACAAAAAAGAAAAATCAGAGTCTTTCTCCCTGGGTAAATGAGGAAATAAAACAACCTGGGGCTGGGTCAGTGGTTTTAATACTGGTGGGAAACTCTTAACGTGCTGCAGAGGCAGCACCTTGGGAATCTGCTGAGGTAGCTGGATCAGCAGTTCCAGGTTGAACTTAGGGATACAGGACCATGCTTCATCAATATTTTGCGAGATGGACTGGTTCTTGTTCAAGGTGCAACTTGGGCACATCTCACAAAGTGCCCTGGGTGGGACTCTGATGGTTCACTTTGTGGATGCTGGTTTTATTTGAGCTCAATTTTAACCACCCTCAGTAAGGTTAAAACATTTTTTGTCTACCCTCTGTACTGAGACAAAGTTCCACTGAACTCATCATGAGATTGTGTTACACAAACCCTACTGACTTTAGCAGTTCGTGGGCAGAGCTGGCTGCAGATTTCCAGCAAGAGCAAGATTTTGTTTGGAAAACCTCATCTCCATGAAGCATTTCATGGGAATATTTCACATCTGCTGATGTCAGTGGTGCTGGCTCAGGCTGTGGCACCTGAGCTTCCCGGGCCCTGAGTGGTTGTGGAAGCCTTGCACTCAAATAGTGGAGGTTTTGTGGATTGGTGTCCTGCTGTGAGCCAAGCCAGCCCAGCCCCAGTCCTGCTCACTGCTGGCCCTCCCCAGTTCAGCCTCTGCTCCCTGAGGCACTCTCTCAAGCTCAGGGCAGCTTTGCTCAGCCAAGGGCTGCTGCTAGCAGGGAGAAGCTGTTTGGGACAGTTCCTGCCAAGGAACTCTGCCTCATACTTGCTCCTGGGTCACCAAGGGCACTGCCACAGCTTCTGCCCCACCTTGTAGGGGCTGTGAGGCAGAAGTGGCAGCTGTGGGGAGGAGAGGACAGGACAGGTGCCCTGAACTGCTTGACTAGGGCTTGCAGCCCATGGATGGCATCTTCAGGAGAGAGCTGAGGGATTCTCAGGGTCAAGCCTTTTTGCTTCTTCAGAGTCTGATGAGGACCCTGTCCCTTTTGCCTTCTGTTCTGCTCCCTGTCTTCCTGGAGCCACTTCCTCTATTCAGCTTCCCATCTGCATCCACCATTGAGTCCACTTTGGGACTTGCCCAGTGACTGCTTTCAGCAGCAGTGGTGCAAATGGTGCACTCATTGCCATCAGGGGTTGAGTTCCATATTGGTTCTCTATCCCATGGCATTGTTCTTTTTTTCCACCCCAGCTGAGTTAGTTTCTTTCCCTCCCCATCAGTCTCACTCCCTTCTTCCCTTTCTCTTCCCTTTGGGAATGCAGAGGGATCCCTGTAGAGCCTCTGGCACTGCTCTGGTGGGCAGCCCAGCCCTCACTCTGCAGAACTGCCTCTTTCCTAGAATCGTGGAATTGTTCTGATTGGAAAAGACCTTGTTTGTCACACAGGCTAGAGAAAGCTTCAGAGAAGTGCAGTTTCCAAGCGAGCCATTGGTGAGCGTTTGGGAGCCAAGTCTGGGACTGGCCCCGCCGCGGCGGCTTCAGTTTCAGTGCCGTTACCATGAGCTGTGCATTGCAATGGGCAGGTCGAGCCTGTAGCAGTTGGACCATCCAGCAGCAGAACAATTACATCAGTGCAATGAGCACCTTCCTAATGGTGTTTGTGTGATATGGATATATGGCTGTTGGCCTCTGGGCTGATGCTTTCATTGCTGCCATATACATGCAATCTACTTATGGTTAAGGTTGCCAGGCAAGTAATTACCAGAATGGAGTGCTAAGCAAGCAGTCCTGGTGTCAAAGAATCTGACCTTGTGAAGATAATGAGACAAGGAGAATTCAGAACAGATGAAAGCCAAGAGCACCTACTTTATCTACTGACAGCCAGGGAACACCTTCATGCTCAATCAGCTCCCGCTAATGAGACAAGATGGGGCAAGATGGTAAAACAGCAGTAACGGGCAAACTTTTTTTTTTCAGCTTAATGATCTATAACTTAGTTAGATAAAATTGTCTTTTAAAGCAGGGGGTGACAGAAGTGCGAGGGGAGAAACACAAAGGATGGGTTTAGCACCTTCCTCGCCTGTTGTTTGGGTTCTAATGGAGTGATTAATGGCTGGGGAGATGCACCCCGTGGGGTGCCCGGGGGGAAGCTTCATCCATTTAACTCGGCGAAGGGAAGGCAAAAGGGCAATGGGATTGCTCTCGGAGAGTACACATCGGGAGAGGAGCAGGGTAATGGAGGGCTTTACAGCCTGGCTGGCAAGCACACAGCGCACACCTTCTGGAAGCTGAACTCGGGGGAAATTCAGGTGAGAAGTGGTCAGCTTTTAGCAATGAGAGTCGTTTATTGCTCCGCATCATGGGGAGGCTCCTTCCTCCATTGCAGATAATGTCTTTACAACGAAGACCGGGTGCTTTAGAGAAGTATGTGTGGCTTTCAGGTGGGCCAGTCGTGGAATCACAGAGTCTCGGCGTGGTAGGACTTGCAAGGGGCCTCTAGGATCACTTAATCCAACCTCTTCTGCTAGAACGGGTTCACCCAGAGCAGGCTGCTCAGGGGATTGCTCTAAGGAAGGTAATGAGGAAGCCCAAGATGGTTGTTAATGGAGCTGGAATGCTCAAGCAGCATCTTCAAACCTACTGGAAACTTAAGGGTCTGCAGGTTGTAAAAGGTTGGAAACTAATGGATGAGCTAAATTGGCTCCTGGACTTGGATCAAGAGTTAATGCAGGGGAATGTTCAAGTCTCTGCTACACAGAATCCCAGACTGAGCAGACACTCTGCTCTGTTCTTGCTTTGCAGCCTATAAATAGGACTAATATTGTGGAGCCAGGGAAAGATGAGGAACTTTTGGCATATGCTGCAGATTACCTCTTCTGCTGCATCTCCTCTAGGTAGCCTTGTGAGCCGTTGATGGGACAGCCTGCTGGTTTCTGCCTTCTCTTCTTGCACCCTTTTTTCCTTCTTGCCATTTTAAAGCTCTGCAGGAATTGCGACATAGAATCCTAGAATGATTTGGATGGGAAAGGACCTTAAAGATCTGGTTCCAACCCTTCTGCTGTGGGCAAGGACACCTAGACTAGGTTAAGCATGGGCTTGTCCAACATGTCCTTGGGCACCTCTATGGAGGGGGCATGCACAACCTCCCTGGACAACCTGTTCCAGTGTCTCCCTTCTCTCACTGTGGTGAGACCAAGAAGTCTTTGAAGCTGAGGAGCACTTTACAAAAGCTTTCAAATTCAACACACTTCTGCTTCATGAAGCTAGAGCAGGGTAGGCTTAGGCTGGGTACTGGGAGGAAGCTCTTCACAATGAAGGTAGTGAAACATAGCAATAGTATGCCCAGAAGCACCCTGGGACATGGGGTGGGGGTGGAGGTCCCATCCATGTTGATACTAAAGGTCAAAGCCGATGGGTCCTGAACAACCTGATCTAGTTGCAGATGTCTGTGTTCCCTGCAGGGGGGCTGGATAAAGTGACCTTTGAGGGGCTCTTCCAACCCAATGCATGCTATGATTGATAGAGAACAGAGTCCTTGGAGCAGTAAGAGGGACCTAAACCAGGAGCCAGGGAGGGTGGTTCTCGTTTGGGTGAGGAACTGAAGGTGAATCATATCATTCCCTTTGTAGTTTTTGAGCTTATCACATCTTCCTGTGTGTGGTCTGCCTTGACAGATAGCAGATGGCATTTGCCTGAACCTGGGCACCATGTGAAAACCCTGGGGGAGGATGCACTGCCCCACTGAGGTGCCAGCCATGGACACCCCCAAACCCTGGGGCTGAAATCAAAGCTTTAAAGAGAAACCTTGCTGAAATATCTTCAATTATAGACATGACAGCTTTGGTTTGGACTACTCAAGGTTTTATTTTGTCTGCTTAGGCATGCTGGAGTGAGTGGATGCCTTGCCAAAGGCTCAGCACAGCCTTTTTGGATAGTCATTCTTGACCATCCTTTTTTAATCTCATTCCCCTTATCACTGCTTATTTGTTCCTGACCACTTCTCTCCCCTGAACCACTGCAGCTGTTTTCTTTTCTCACACTCCAGCTTTACATATTCCTGCTTTTTCATCTCGTTATTTTTTTATCACAACACACCTCCTGCCCTGCTTTGATGCAAAATAACCCCACTAAACCAAATGCTTTTTCAGCCACCAGGAACCTCTAGTCACTCAGTGAAAGTAGCTCTGTAGAATCATGGAATGGCTTAGGTTGAAAGGGACCTTTAAAGCCCATGTAGTCCAACCCTCCTGAGCTCAACAGGGAAAACTTCAGCTAGAGCAGGTTGCTCAGAGCCTTGTCCAACCTGACTTGGAATGTCAGGATGGGGCATCAGATAGTGATAGGACTGGGGGTGGGATGGTGGTGGAATAAAGCTGGAAATGAGGAGATTCAGACTGGATGTTAGGCAGAAGTTGTTCAGCATCAGGGTGGTGAGAGCCTGGAAGGGGTTGCCCAGGGAGGCAGTGGAAGCTTCTTCCCTGGAGGTGTTTAAGGCCAGGCTGGGTGAGGCTGTGGAGAGCCTGATGTAGTGTGGAGTGTCCTTGCCCATGTCAGGGGAGTTGGAACTGGCTGATCCTTGTGGTCCCTTCCAACCCTGACTGATTCTATGATCTTCCACTTCTCTTGGACAACCCAGGTCAGTGTCTCACCACCAGGATTACTGCAGGGTTACTGCTCTTGACCGGTGAGGAGACAAATCCTGGGGAATATATTTTTAGTGGATGAGTCTTGTATCCTCCCCAGCTTTTCACAACCCAGGTGTGCAGTGCCAGATGTGTGGCACTGAGTGGATCTATTGTCTACACAGAAGAAACTTTCCCTTTAATTACCCATTTGGAGTACTGTGGCACAAACAGGACCTGTGTGATTGAATTATTACAGATGCCAGCCTCATAATGAAATGATTATCATGGGCTAGATGGAAGGAGACAGGCTTCATGCACCACCACCTTTTAGCCCCATTTTCTGTGATTATACAACCTGTGCTCATCAGGTAGAACATCATTAAACCTGGGCAAGAACACTTAAGGTCTCTATGCAAATGTTGATCCAGGTGCAAGATTGCTGCTGTTACCTTGGGAGTGCTCTCTGGAAATCGAATCCAGCTGTCAGGCAGGTTGGAAAGGACACTGGGAGGGGAGATTTAGACTGGATACTGGAATGAAATGCTCTACAGTGAGGGTGGTGAGACACTGCGACAGCTTGTCCATAGAGGTTGTGGATGTCCCTCCCTGGAGGCCAGGTTAGATGAGGCCTTGAGCAACCTCATCTAGTGGACTAGATCATAGAATCCTTGAACAGTTTGGCTTGGAAAGGACCTTACAGATCATCCAGTTCCAGCCCCTCTGCCTTGGGCAGGGACACTCTACCCTAGAGCAGGCTGCCCACAGCCTCAGCCAGCCTGGCTTGAAACACCTCCAGCCATGGGGCTTCAACCACCTCCCTGGGCAACCCATTCCAGCCTCTCACCACTCTCATGCTGAACAGCTTCCTCCTCACCTCCAGGCTGACTCTCCCCACCTCCAGCTCTGCTTCATTCCCCCCACTCCTGTCACTCCCTGACAGCCTGAAAAGTCCCTCCCCAGCTTTTTTGTAGCCCCCTTCAGATACTGACAGGCCACAAGAAGGTCACCTGGGAGCCTCCTCTTCTCCAGCCTGCACAGCCCCAACTCTTTCAGTCTGTCCCCACAGCAGAGTTGCCGCAGCTCTCTGAGCATCCTCCTGGCCCTTCTCTGGACACACTCCAGCATCTTCACATCCTTCTTGTAATGGTGACTCCAGAACTGGATGCAGTACTGCAGGTGGGGTCTCAGCAGAGCAGAGGGGGAGAATCACCTCCCTGGCCCTGCTGGCCACACGGCTCCTGCTGCAGCCCAGGCTCTGCTTGGCTTTCTGGGCTGCAAGTGCACACTGCTGGCTCCTGTTGAGCTTCTCCTCCAGCAGCACCCCCAAGTCTGTCTCCTCAGGGCTGGTCTCCAGTCTGGCACTGCCCAGCCTGGATTGGTGCTTGGCATTGCATTAGAAGTCAGTAACAATTCAGAGTGAACTTAAAAAAAAAAAAAAGAGGGGGGATGACACACACCCCCAACCCAAAGCCACCTAACCTGGAGAGGTTCTGCTTATACAAATCCTTCAGAACATGAATTTCACATCCTGTTCTTTGAAAAATGTGTTCCCTTTTGTGGGGATAATTATTGAGGCTGGGAGTGAATCAGAGCCTTGAATCACTTAGGACCTCCAGATCCATGAATAATGTTCACCAGTGACTCTTTTCTCCAGCTCTGTGTTCATGCAGTAATTCCAGCAATGAAGTCTTGTTGTGCTTCAAGAAAATAAACATGAAAGTAAACAGCTTGTTCTGTATTGAGATGATTAGAGGAGGCATTCAACAAAGCCTAGACCTCTGTGGGTCCAGTTAGGAGCTGATTATCCAAAGCTGTTGCAGCAGCAGTGTGATTTCAGTGGATGCAGGCTGTTTGGGTTTCCTGGGATTTAAAGGTGAATTTGGGTCATCCATTGCCTTTGTTGGCCCTGGAAGTCTGCAGCGTTAAGGAGGAGTGAACAGAGATAAGTGTGCTACAAATAGGACGAATGAAGATGGAAGAGATCAATTCTCTAATCTCCCATTAGAAGGGAAGTGCTGGAGAGGGTCCAGAGAGGAGCTGCAAGGATGCTGAGGGGTCTGGAGCAGCTCTGTGAGGAGCAAAGACTGAGAGCCCTGGAGCTGTTGAGCCTGGAGAAGAGCAGCCCCAGAGGGGATCTAAGCAATGCTCAGCAAGAGCTAAAGGGTGGGGGGCAAGTTGATGGGGCCAGACTCTTGGCAGTAGTGCCCAATGACAGGACGAAGGGCAATGGGCACAAACTAGAACCCAGGAGGTTCTGTCTGAACAGGCGAAGAAAGTTCTTTGGTGTGAGGGTGCTGGAGGCCTGGAGCAGGCTGCCCAGAGAGGTTGTAGAGTCTCCTTCTCTGCAGAGCTTCCAATGCCCCCTGGCCATTGTGCTCCTGGGCAAGCTGCTGTGGGTGCCCTGCTTTAGCAGTGGGATATGATCTCCAGAGGTCTCTTCCACCTCCCTCCATGCTGGGATTTGATGAGATAAGGCGAGAGGAGACAAGAGGAGCTGATGCAGCCAATCCCCCTGCAGTTATCAGGAGACACTCTCTGAAAGGAGCTTGAATGCTCATCTGCCTTCTCTCCTGCTCAGTGTGTACAGACTCTGGCAGATGACAAATTCACTCAACCCTGTGCTTACAATTAAACACCTTTCAACAAAGATGAGCAAAACCACTCTGCCGTAGTAACACCAACTCCTACTTCCAGTGAGAAGCTATGGCGGTTCCCGGCAGGGAGAGCATCAGCTGTGTGGGGAGAAATGTATCCTCCTCTGAGCCTAGCTGCTGTCAGGATGGTTTTGGTGTCTAGCACAAGTGGTGGTGCAGCCTGGATGTCTGCACAGCTGGGAGTCCTGCTGCCCACCCAGCTCATCTCCCCCTGCTCAGCACAGCCTGACTGACTGACAGCCTTTAAGGCAAGTGGAGAAACCTTGCTGTAAAACCTGAGATAGGCTGTGACAGTGATGGGTATGAACAGGGAGAAATGTCAGGTCAAGCTGAAAAGCTCCTGGTGAAAGAGTCTCCTCCAAACATATTCCCCTGATACCGTGGCAGACTTCAGCAGCCTTGATTTTCATGACACAGAAGCTGGTTGCTGGAGGTCTTAGATGTAGGTTCAAATGTTGTTTTCCAACAGCTGCTGGAAAGGTTGCAGGCTAATTTGCAGGGCATGTTTTCATTCCCCATGCAGAGCAGGTTTAGTTTTGTCCTGTTGGGTACATGGAATATACTAAATATCTATGTAGGCAGCAGGTGGAGGGAGGGGATTCTGCTCCTCTGCTCTGGTAGGACCTCACCTGAACTGCTGGGCCAGCTCTGCAGTCCTTGGCACATGAAAGACATGGACCTGTTGGAGCAGGCCCAGAGGAGGCCACAACAAGGATGCCAGCCCAGGGGTGCTGGAAGCCATCTGCTGCTCCAGGCTGGGAGAGCTGGAGTTGTTCAGCCTAAAGAAGTGGTGGCTCCAGGAAGACCTTCTGGTGGCCTTCCAGTGCAGATTAGAATAGAATCCAGCAGGTTGGAAGAGAGCTCCAAGCTCAGCCAGCCCAACCTAGCACCCAGCCCTGGCCAAGCAACCAGACCATGGCACTAAGTGCCCCAGCCAGGCTTGGCTTCAACACCTCCAGGCACGGCCACTCCACCACCTCCCTGGGCAGCCCATTCCAATGCCAATCACTCTCTCTGCCAACAACTTCCTCCTAACATCCAGCCTAGACCTGCCCTGGCACAGCTTGAGGCTGTGTCCCCTTGTTCTGTTGCTGGGTGCCTGGCAGCAGAGCCCAACCCCACCTGGCTACAGCTTCCCTTCAGGTAGTTGTGGACAGCAATGAGCTCTGCCCTGAGCCTTCTCCTCTTGAGGCTAAACAATCCTGACCAGAAAGCAGGGGACAGGTCTTTGAGCAGAGCCTGTTACAAGACAAATGGTGATGGTCTGAGCTGGAAGAGTGAGATTCAGATTAGACAGAAGGAAGATTTTTCATGTACCTTGGCCCAGGCTGCCTACAGAGGTGGCAGATGCCCTGTTCCTGGACCCATTGCAGATCAGGTTGTTTGGGGCTCTGAGCCACCTGCTCTACTTGCAGAGATCCCTGCTGACTGTAGGTGGGTTGGAATAGATGAGATTTAAAGGTCCCTTCCAACTCAAACCATCAGTGAGAGCCTCCCAAGGAAGTTGTTTTCCCACTGTTTAGATGGAACTGAAGGCTTAAACCACCTCTGAGTTCTACTGAAGCACCCCAGCAGTGTGACTGCTGCTTTACTGGCAGCAAAACCACGGGGAATGAAACCAACTTAAATACCTGTTCTGAGTAGTTTCTGATCAGGCAAAGATTATTTCACCGATTCTGAAATAACCCAATTAGTGCTTGGATTTTGTGCTCTCTGCTCGAGGCTTAACTCCCTGTAACCGAAACCCTGCTTTTCATTCTCTCTGTGGTGAGCATTTGGCTTTCGAAAGAGATGCTCTCGAAATGGTGAACCGGCAGATGTGTCCTTAAGTCTTCGTTTGGGTGGGGTGGGCTTTGCCTGTAACTGCAGTACTGGAGCTCGACCACGGAGTGTCAGACACAGAATAATCTTTTGACATCGTTGAGCCTTTTTCGTCTCGTCTGGCTCCGAAGCAGGGTGTGAGAAGTTCAGGCAGCTCTTCCCGGCTCTTTTCCTTATGGAAAGATCTCTTATTTAACAGAGTAAACGCTGCCATTGAGAGAGGGGGAGAAGAAATTTGAGGGGGATAAGTAGGGAGGGGAAAATAAATAGGGAGGGAAATAGGAGATTCAAATCCTGTCCTTGGTGTAGCTGTTAGATGCTAGAGAATCGCAGGATGCCAGCCTGGGCTGGCTGGGAAGGGCTCGTCAAACTCACCTACTGCAAGCCCCCCTGCAGACAGCAGGGACATCTGCTAAGCAGGTTGCTCAGAGCCCCAAACAACCTGACCTGGGATGGTTCCAGGAATGAGGCATCTCCCACCTCTCTGGGGAGTCTAGTCCAGAGCTCCAGCACCCTCACAGCAAATCATTTTTAGCTCCTGGTTTCCAGTTGGTGCCTGTTGCCCCAAGTCTGCAACCTATGGGACCCCACTGAGCTTTATCTGTAGGTTTTGGTAGTATGCAAGAGGTGATTCAGAGCTGTGTTCAGAAGGTAGCACACTTAAACCTGTGCTGGGGAAAATGTCCTTCCTCAGCTCCCCCATCCCTGAGGCATTTCACCTGGTGAGGAGTTCTGCAGCTCTCTGGGAGGTTGTCTGGGCCTGTGTGAGCAGAGATGGCTCTTTGGAGACAGGAATGAAAGAGTTGAAGGGAGGAAGGCAAGAAGCTCAGATCAATTTAAGCAGGAGACTGTTGGTCTCTGTGGACTATCTGTAAGAGATCTCCAAGGAGAGCTTAAAAAGGCAGCTTTATTGCCTGGAGGCTTGACAGAAGTTAACACCTCTCCTTGAAAAGCACAACTCAAACAGGATGAAGCAGGCTACAGCTAAACCCTGGATGAGTGAGTCTGGTGGAGGAATCGCTAGGGAGGAACTTTATGAAGTGCTGTGCAAGAGGACAAACCTTGAGAGCTTGCTGCTGGCCTTCAAACAGCTATGGAGATGCTTGTCCAGGCTTACAGGAGCTGTGGAAATCACTATGCTGAGTCACTTAGACCTTTTGCCTTGTAGCATGGGAAGAGCTGTGCAAATCTCTGCTATTTACTATTGCAGAGTGCAAAAACCTGCTTGTGATACCATGAGTTACGCCTAGTGTTCAGCCTGTAGTCAATGCAACAGCTCTTTTGTACGAGGAGGGAGCTGGGCAGAGGGTTTCCAGTGGCTTTCCTGAGCTAACCAAAGCAGTCAAGGTCAGGTCAATTAAAAGATGCTTGGATATTACTTTTTAAAAAGCTTTTAAATTCATTGTGGTGTAAATACAATAAAAATCCAACCCAAGTTGGCTTCAAGTTGGGCATTAAAGGATCTGATGTAAAACTTGCAATGGTCAAGTGCTGGAACAGGCTGCCCAGGGGAGTGGTGGAGCCATAGAGTGCATCTGTGGCACACTGAGATGTGGTCTAGTGGTCGTGGAGGTGTTGGGTTAGAAGGTTGGATGTGATCCTAGAGGTCTTTTCCAACCTTAATGGATCCCTGATTCTTATTGCAGATCTGTATGTCTGATGTGGCACCACTTCAGCAGGTATCATCCAGGTTCCTCTGGGTGCTGGAGAAGCTACAGGGTGCTGGGTTGCTTCTTGGCAAGAGGAAAACAGCCTCAAGTTGCACCAGGGGAGGTCTAGGTGGGACATTAGAGGAAATCTCTTCACTGAAAGGGTTCTCAAAGACTGGCACAGGCTCCTCGTGTTGATGGCTGAATCCCCATGCCTGGAGGTGTTTAAAAGAGGCAGAGATGTGGTGCTGAGTGACTTGGTTTAGCACCAGACTGGGCAGAGTTAGAGCATGGTTGGGCTGGGTGGCCTTGAAAGTCTTTCCTGACTCTCTGAAGAGTGAACTCTTAGAGCAGTTTCAAGACTGGAAATCATCGAGACCAGGAAAGGGCTGAAAAGAACTCAGGTTCAGCTTTGACCAAGGCTTTTACAAACAAAAGCTGCCGTTGCACCCTCTCAGCTCTCTCTGCTCCCAGCTGGCACCCAGGGCTAGGTGGTGTCTGCCTTCCCTCCCTGCTGCTGAAGAGGAGGCAGCACATGGCGGGCAGATGTGCAGTGTGGCTCACGAGGTTTTGATCAATAAGAAGCTTCTGCTTATCAAGATCACAAAAAAAATTAATGCTTCTTTACAACATTTCCTGGCAGCTTCCAGGACTGAGCACAGGTAACAGGCAGGAATCCCCCAAACCCATCACAATCAGGCAGGTAGGGACAGAACTGGCTGATTTTTGCAGTCAATTTGAACACACAAACACACACAAGAAAAAATAATTATCTGGTTTGGATTGAAGTCTAATCAAGTGCTTCAGACAGCTCTGTTTGGAAAGGGCAGCTGATTTTCACTTTGAATTGCTTCATTTCAAAAGCTCTGCCAAATTCTCTCACTGGCAAGATGGAGCCACCTGGACTGCTTTTGACTGGCTGCTGGGGGTGGCTGCATGCCAGAAAATTGCCAGACTGGGGTGATTAGTCCTAAAGAAGTTGGCCTGGGTTGTTTCTTGTCTGTGTAATGCCCTTGGCTGCCTCGAATCAGGCAGATACCTGAGTGCTTATCAGGAAGGTTGTGGAGCTTGGGAAGTTAGGGAGGATGCTCTTGTGTCAGTGGTTTTGGTCACCAGAAGGTTAGGTGGCAAATGGCCTAGGAATCTCCTGGCTTTCGATCTTCACTTTTGCACTTCAGAAGTGTTTTTGGTGAGGTTGGGCACTGCTGCTTTTCAACTGTGTGGGCACTCTGCTTGTGTTGGTGATAAGAAGGTTGCATCTCACAGCATCCCAGCAGGTGGGGACTGGAAGGAACCTCTGGAGATCATCCAGTCCAACCCCTTTGCCAAAGCAGGGCACCCACAGCAGCTTGCCCAGGATCACAACACCCAGGTGGGGTTGGAAGCTCTGCAGAGAAGGAGACTCCACAACCTCTCTGGGCAGCCTGCTCCAGGCCTCCAGCCCCCTCACACTAGAGGAGTTCAGATGGAACCTCCTGGACTGGCTGGAAGGCAGCTCTAATGTCTCCTTGGAGCTTTCTTTTTTCTAGGCTGAACAACCCCAGCTACCTCAGCCTGTCTTCATAGGAGAGGTTCTCCATCCCTCTGGTCACTTTTGTGGCTGTCCTGTGGATCTGCTGCTTCAGGTCCATGTGATTTTCATTTTGAGGGCCCCAAAGCTGGGCACCACACTGCAGAGGAGGTCTCACCAGAGCAGAGCTGCAGAATCACCTCTCTGTACCTGCTGGCCAAACTTCTTTTTGATGCAGCCCAGGACATGATTCTGCTTTCTAAATACAGAAGGAACCAGAATCTGCTTTTCAGCCTTTAAATGCAAGCCTGCTTTAGCCAGCTTGACTGCCATCTCTTTAACTTCACCTAGAAGATCTGGTGGGGGCTTCAGCTCTTTCCCTGAACAGACCCTTGGTGCTCCTGGGCAGGTTTTCCAGGACCTTGGTGCACACAAGAGGCTTGGGCCTGCTATTTGTGTTAGTGGTGCAAATCTCTTTTCCAAACTGCTGTGACAAGTGGCACAGCACCATTAGGAAGCAAGAGTTTTGGGAAATGTGCCTTTGGAACTTTAGGGAGGAGGAGGAGGAGAGGACCATCTGTTTTGCTTGTCACAATTCTTGTTTGTTTAAGATGTGACTTGCCAGAAATGTGGAAAGATTGGGTACAACGACAAGTGATAGAGTAATTTTCACACTGGACTTATGGGAAGCATGTGTTGTCCATCTGTGTGCTTCTCCCTACATGCAAATGCAGCAAGTGGAGGCTCTGCTGTCTAATTGTCCAAAGGTAGCTCTGAGCACTCAGAAGGAAGCTTGCAAACCATCTCGTCAGTGGGGGCCTTCGGTGGGCTTCCCACCCTGCTTGATGCCAAAGGCTGCTTGCTTGAAACTACAAATCATCGTAAACATTTCTATTTAGAAGCCAAGAAAATCAGAGTTTGGGGGGCTACAAGCTACTCCAGACCCCTGTGGGGGTTGTTTATTTTTTTCTGGAAGTGGAAGAGGGCTGCAGAGTGTTCCTGAACCTCCCAAGGTGGCGTTACCAACCCACCCAGAGCCTTTTGCCAGTACCTGCTGGTTCACGATGCTGGAGGGGATGCAAAAAGAGGTTGGGGTTGAGTCTTGGGGCTAAAAAAAACCCAAATGCACATCTGTGTATGTGTGTCCTTAGAGCTTCTGCAAGAATGTCTGAGCTTCTGGGAGGAAGCTCTGATTTAAGGTTTGGTTTGGGGGTGGAAAGTGTTTGTTTGCTTTCTTAATAAATCATACTCCAAGGAGGGTGAGGAAGTGCAGCCTGGAGCATATTGAAGTTTTCAGAGCTGGTGAGAATGGTATTTCTCATCACCTACCCTCAGCACTTTCAGTGAGTAACTCCCAGAAATACAAACTCTTTTTTGGGCCTTTTCCCTTTTCATCCCATGATTTAGCTGCAAACTGCAGCTCATTCTGCTTGGTCTTACTTAGTTTGGCAACTGGAAATTTGAGTAGAAATAATTCTTGACCTCACTGTGTCCTGCTGGGAGCCAGCCCAGCCCCAGTGCTGCTCACTGCTGGCCCTTCCCACCTCAGCCTCTGCTCTCTGAGCCACTCTCTCAAGCTCAGGGCAGCTTTGCTCAGCCAGGGGCTGTTGCTAGCAGAGAGAAGCTGATGGGGACAGTTCCTGCCAAGGGCTGTGCTGCACAAAGCCTCTGCCTCATACTTGCTCCTGGGTACACCAAGGGCACTGCCACAGCTTGTGCCCCACCTTGGAGGAGCAGTGAGGCAGAGGTGGCAGCTGTTGGGAGGAGCAGCCAGGATAGGTGCTCCTCAAGTGCCCAACAAGGGCTTGTAGCCCATGGATGGCATCCTCAAGATCAAGCTTTAGGGATCCCTAGGGTCAAGCTTCTTGAACTGGGTAGCCCAGATCAGGACAATAAAATAAAGGTCACAAATTTTTAGGTGTATGATGCTAAAATGAGGTAAGAGAAATGGAGCAACTGAAGGGAAGAGTGGGAACATCACTGAGGAAGAACATGAGCCGTTAAGTGGATCTAGTAGCCATGGAGGGGTTGGATAGAAGGTTGGATTTGATGATCTCAGAGGTCTTCTCCAACCTTAATGATCCTATGAATAAACAATGACTCTCTTCAATCCGTTTGGATACCAAAGCCTTGTATCTGAAGGAGGAGGAAGCTGCAGTTCCAGCTCCTCTTCCTCCTCCTTGGTTTACATAAGGATGTGTTTAGCAGAGTTGCTACAAACTCTGGATTTGCTTTTGCTGCTCTCTTCTTGCTTCATGCAAAATGAGGCAGGGAATCAAGAGACTTGAGTAAACAACTTGTAGCTGTCCATGTTCCCTGCTCGTGTGGCTGAATCAAATGATCTCCAGCAAAATGTTGTTGTGTTGCTGCTTTGTCTTTGTCTCTTTGCCCCCAGCAGGATTAATTGTTCCCAAAGCCACACCACACTCACACTGTGCTGCGATGTACTGTAGAGATGTCTTGAGTTAGGTGAAGTACAGCTGAAAATGAGTCAGCAGTGTGCCCAGATGGCTCAGAAGGCCAGCAGCAGCCTGGCTTGGGTCAGCAATAATGTGGCCAGCAGGACCAGAACACTGTCCTCTTGTACTTGGCACTGATGAGCTTACAGCTTGAGATTTGGTTCAGTTTTGGGCTCTTCACTCCAAGGAGGACATTGAGGTGCTGCAGTACGGCCAGAGAAGGATAACAATGATGGTGAAGGGTCTGGGGAACAGGACTAGTGAGAGGCAGCTGAGGGAACTGGGGTGGTTCAGCCTGGAGAGGAGGAGGCTCAGGGAAGAGCTAATGGCTCTCCACAACTCCCTAACAGGAGGTTGGAGTCAGTTGGGGGTTGGTCTCTTCTCCCAAGGAACAAGTGATAGGATAAGAGGAAACGACCTCAAGTTGCACCAGGGAAGGTTTAGGCTGGACAGGAGGAGCAATTTGTTCCCCAGAAGGGTTGTCAAGGCCTGGACAAGGTTGCCCAGGAAAGTGGAGGAGTCTCTGTCCCTGGAGGGATGGAAAAGTTGTGCAGATGTGGTGCTGGGGGACCTGGTTTAGTGGGGATCTGGCAGTGCTGGCCGAGTGCTTGCACTTGGTCATTTACAGATCTCTTCCAGTCAAAACTATTTTGTGGTTCTAAATATCTCTGTGTCATAACCTGATTGAAGGCAGCAGCAAAGCAAAGGTGGACACCTCCTCTCTTCCCCACCCTAAGCATTGTGGAAGTCACAGCAACTTCAGAGATCTCTTGCACGTTGCTGGAGGTGGTTTCAGTTTTCACACCAGAAGCAATTTAATTTCAGCACTTACACCCCAAAAAGCTCCAACATATTGCTAGTGTGCAGCAATTCCATGTGTGCTCAAAAACAACAGCATATGGTTGGGTGGGGTGTGACCAAAATGAGCAGAGTTAGTGCTGCTTTGTGAGCGTCTTTCTTTTTCCAGGCTTGATGAAAGAAGTGTGTGGAAGGGCGTGGGGGGGGTGGCAGCTAGGATGAGGACCTCCAGAAATCCTCCTGGGATCTGCTTTGCTTTCCTGAATGTTGTGTGGTTAAGCACAGGGTTCGTCTTGCATGAGGTGTGGCTTAAAGTAGGAGACTTCACATTTCATCTGGGCATGAAGAGTACACACCAAAAAAAGGGAGGAAGAAGTGGAGATGTCTCTAGGGTGAAATGTAGAGAAGGGAGGAGCACAAGATGGAGGCAGACTTCAGTCCCCCTCCTTTGTTAGGAAGTAGGTGGGTTGGGGTTATTGACTTGCTGATTGTCATCATAGCCAAGTTAAACCAAAGTAAATTTGGGTTACAATTGAATTGGGTGGAATGGGTCCCTTCCAACCCCTGACATCCTCTGATCCTAAAGAGATCATCCAAGTCCAACCCCCCTGCCAAAGCAGGACAATACAGTCTAGCTCAGGGCATACAGAAACACATCCAGACAGGCCTTGAAAGGCTCCAGAGAAGGAGACTCCACAGCCTCTCTTGGGAGCCTGTTCCAGTGCTCTGGGGCCCTTACAGCCAGGAAGTTCCCCCTTGTGTTGAGGTGGAACCTCCTGTGCTGCAGCTTCCATCCACTGCTCCTTGTCCTATCCCAGGGAGCAGTGAGCAGAGGAACAAGATTTCAGGTGGGCTTGTTTGAATCACAAAATTGTTTCAGTAGAAGACATCTAAGGTTGAATCCAAGCATTGATTTAAGACCACCATGGCCACTAAACCAAGCCCCAAACTGCCATTTCCACATGTTTGTTGAACACCTCGAGGGATGAAGGCACCAGTGCCCTGGGCAGCCTGTGCCAGGGTTGGACAATCCTTTGGGGAAGAAATTGTTCCCCATGTCCAGCCCAAACCTCCCATAGGGCAACTTGAAGCTGTTTCTTCACTTGTTCCTTGGGAGAAGACACCAACCTCCACCTGACTCCAATCTCCTTTCAGGGAGTTGTAGAGACTGAGAAGGTCTTCCCAAAGGTGTTTGCTTAGTGTAGGCTGCCTGCTTGCTTTGCTTTGTTCCTCTCTGCTGTCTCTGGATGTAAATACATCTGGAGAAGCCAAATCCTCCTTCACTGGCACATCACTTGCTGTTCTCTCTGCTGCTCAGCTGTGGAGATGACAACAGCCCGACTTTGCCAGGCAGCAGCTCTTTGCAGGCTGCTTTGCTGTCAGCTTCTTGGCCATCTGTGTGACCAGCACTGCTGTCCTATGGGCAGCCCGGGAAGGTGCCTTCTACTCTACTGAATGAGCCCACTGCAGATGCTCAACAGCATCTCTGGGCCAAGGGTGCTGTACCATGTAAAATGGCCTTGATCTTCTGTCTGCCAGTCTGTCGGGTGGTTAGAAGTGAGGGAGCAGCCTCCTCGGAGCTATTTTTGCGGGTGATTGATGCCTGCGAACTCTTTAAGCTCCTCGGGTGTCTGGTGATGATTGTTTTCCTACCCGGTGTTGTTCCCCTTGTCTTCTCAAATGAGTGCTCATCCTTGAATGATTAGAGCTTGGCCCACTTTTCTTTGTTCTTTATCTTCCACACAACAAAACAACACTTCACATCAAAAGAGATCCTTCCACTTTCAACGCCCAGACCTGAAAGTGACTCCAGATAACTTTGGGAGGACTTCGAATATGAGAGTTCTACCCAGAGAGGTCCTGGCTCACGTTAATGAGGTTAGCCAAGAGTCGGCAGCATTTTCAGAGCAAACCTGAGTTGGCTTTGTGGAACAGCAGGGTCTGTCAACACGTGTGACAAGGCTTCCAGATCTCCAGGGGGGGATCCAGTTGATGCCACAAAGTGTCAGTCAGGAGGGAGAGCCGCGGGAAGTTAACTCATCCGTGCTCCAGGGTTGTCCAGATCAGATGAAGGAAGTGGCAAAAGAGCTTACCCTTCATCACCAGCTGAGAGATGAGCTACGTCTGAACGACAGGACAGCTTGAAAGGCCCTGAGTGGTGATCTCAGGAGATGTGTCCCTCAAGAGACAGAGACATGCTTCATGTCCTTGTGCAGTCACTTGAGCAACTTGACATGAAAATACTAAATAAATGATGGAGAACCCCCAAGAGGGCATTTCTCGACCAGCCTGGGTGGGAATTATCCAGCCTCTTAGCAGGTGTAGGGCCCTACATCGTCCTTGTCTCCCGAGCCTTCCCAGGAAGCCAGTAATGGATCTGCAGCTTGCCAGATCGTCTGTCAGAGGTTGTCAGCCACGGCTGGGAGGAGGGACGGCAGCCTCCTTTGTTCCCGTGTCAGGCCTGCCGAGAAGGGGCTCCGAAGTAGACAATTCCAGGGGAAACAGCTGCTGGGTTCTCAGTGCTCCATGGCTCACTCGTTTTGCTGCCTTCTTGGAGGGTATTTGCCTGCTGGTGGGTGGATGCTGCCTGCTGACAGGCAGACGGACAGGGATGTCTGTAAATGCCCTCAGAAGTGCTGGCAGGGCTGGGGTGCTTTGGGTGCTGGTGGGACAAGAAGCCACAAGGCTCTCCTGAGTCTGTGGGGTGGTGGATGGATGATTTGGAACTTCTATACCTGTCCTAGGCATCATCTTTGGAGTCAAACTCTCTTGATTCTGTGATTGTGAAGAGATTTCTTGGGTTTCCTTTTCAAAATACAGAATCAGAATCACAGAACTAACCAGGTTGGAAAAGACCTCTGAGATAGCTTGGACTGTATCACCCAGCACTATCTAATCAACCAGACCATGGCACTAAGGGCCTCATGCAGCCTCCTCTAAAACACTTTCAGGGACGGCGACTCCACCACCTCCCTGTGCAGCCCATTCCAATGCCAATCACTCTTGCTGTGAAGAACTTCCTCCCAACATCAAGCCTGAGCCTGCCCTGGCACAGCTTCAGACGTGTCCCCTTGTTCTGTCCCTGGCTGCCTGGCAGCAGAGCCCAACCCCACCTGGCTACAGCCTCCCTTCAGGGAGCTGCAGACAGCAATGAGCTCTGCCCTGAGCCTCCTCTTCTGCAGGCTGCACACCCCCAGCTCCCTCAGCCTCTCCTCACAGGGCTGTGCTCCAGGCCCCTCCCCAGCCTTGCTGCCCTGCTCTGGACACCTTCCAGCACCTCAACATCTCTCTTGACTGGAGGAGCCCAGAACTGGACACAGCACTCCAGGGGTGTCCTGAGCAGCGCTGAGCATAGGGGGCAGAAGAACCTCCCTTGTCCTGCTCCTCCTGCTGGCCACACTGCTCCTGATACAGGTCAGGGTGCTTCTAGCCTTCTTGGCCACTTGGGCACGCTGCTGCCTCATGTTCAGTTGCTGTTGACCAGCACCCCCAGGTCCCTCTCTGCCTGTCACTCCGTCCCTAGCCTCTAGCGCTGCATGCCCCAGTGCCTGATGTCACTCAAACGGCTACAACCCCAAACACCTCCCTTCAAAGTAACTAAGGGACGTTTAGAGGTCCTTCCCAAGCCAGAGTGCTCTCTGGTTTGAGCTGTGGCTGAGGAACTTGCAGCCTCCAGCTGTATGAAGTTGCTGAACAGATTAAATAAGAGTCAAAGAACCATCAAATGCCTTGGGTTGGAAGGGACCTTCACAGGCTCTGCTAAAAAGTCTGTCCCCAGCTTTCTGATGGGTCTAAGTACCCAAAGGTCACACCCACTCTGCAGGTCTGTGCTGTGTTGATCTGTGCCATGCCCAGTCAGTGTAGGTGGGTGCCATGTCGATCTGTGCTATGCCCTTTCCGTGCCATGTAGGTTCATGTCGTGCCCAGTTAGTGTTGTATTGGTCCATGCCGTGCCCGGCTGGTGCTGTGGTGGTACATGCCGTGGCAGGTTGGTGCCAGGCCGTGCCATACCGTGACAGTCTGTGTCGTTCTCTGCTGTTCAGAGCCCTGTCAATCCCTCCCGCTCAGTGCCAGTCGGTGCCGGTCCAAGAAGCGGCCACTAGGTGGCGCCAAGCGACCGGGCTGGGAGCGGAGCTGGCAGCTGCTGCCGGGTACGGGCAGGAGCAAAGCGTCCCCAGCTGCCACAGGGGGATGGCGCCGACCTTCCCCGGCCCCCAGCCATCACAGAGGCGAGGACAGAGAAGCAGAAGCTCTGTGATTTGAAAGAGGAAGGAAAGGGAAGGAGGAGAAGGAAGAATCTGCCCCCGGAGTGGCAAGAACTCAACAGAATCCCAGCATGGGGAGGGTTGGAAGGGACCTCTGGGGGTCACTGGGTCCAAGCGCCCTGCTCAAGCAGGATCAGCCACAGCAGTTTGCCCCGGATCGTAACGGCCAGGCGGGGTTGGAATCTCTCAGATCAGATGGAACCCTCAGGATCCTAGTTTGTGCCCATTAACCCCTTGTCCTGTCACTGGGCACCACTAGGGAGAGTCTGTCCAACACCATCTTGCTCCCTAACCTTTAGCTCTTGCTGAGCATTGGTCAGATTCCCTCTGGGGCTGCTCTTCTCCAGGCTCAACAGCCCCAGGGCTCTCAGCCTCTGCTCCTCACAGAGCTGCTCTAGGCCCTCCAGCATCTTTGCAGCCTCTCCTGGTCTCTCTCTAGCAGTTCTCTCTCCCTCTTGATCTGGGGAGCCCAAAGCTGGACACAATACTCCAGATGTGGTCTCTCTAGGGCAGGGTAGAGATGGAGCATAACCTTCCTCCACCTGCTGGTCACGCTCAATGCACCCCGGGTTACCACTGATCACCTTGGTCAGGAGGGCACATTGCTGTTTTGTGGCTAACATGGTTGAATACTCAAACTTTTCAAGTCTGACTGGCTGACTTTTTACTGTACCTCTCAAACTTTCATCTGAGAGGCTTTGAGGGAAATGTCATTCTGGAAATAAGTAAACTTAGGGAAAAAACAGAGGAAGCACTTGAAAAAAAAACCCAGTAATTCAGCAGGAGTTTATCAGGACTTGTAGTGTGCTGAAGAATTGTTTTCATAAAGCTTTGAGTTCAGCCTTCAGTTCCTGCCGAGGGCTGTGCTGCACAAAGCCTCTGCCTCAGACTTGCTCCTCTGCACACCAGGGGCACTGCCTAGAGCTGTCAGAGGCGGCACGTGTGGGGCAGGAGCAGACAGGACAGGTGCCCTTCAACTGCCCAATAAGGGCTTGCATCCCATGGCTGGCATCATCTGGAGAGATCTGAGGGATCACCAGGGCCAAGCTCCAGCTGGAGGACTCAGCCTCTTCTGCCTGCCATCCTAATCTAAGTGGTTTTGGATCCATGAGTTCCAAAATCCATTTCTTACTTGCTGATGAGTACAGTCTGGGACTTGCCCAGCAGTGGTGCCAATGGTACCCTCACTGCCATCAGGGGTTGCGTTCCACATTGGTTTGTGTCTCTGTGTCTCTATGCCATAGCATTGTTCTTTCCATCCCAGCTAGGTTAGTTTCTTTCCCACCCTATCAGCTTCTCTCTCTTCTTCCCTTTAGGAAGCAGAGGGATCCCTGGAGAGCTTCTGGCACTGCTCTGGTGGCCAGCCCAGCTCTGACCCCTGAAAATGGGGAGAAAGTGTTCTTCACTCTGCCACTGTAAGGAGGGGAAAATACTATCTGTCTCTGTAGTGGGGAGCATCTGGGGTGTCTGAGGGTCAGACTAGGAGAATAGTGGCAGTGATCTTCCTCTAGTGCTGTACTGGCAATGGGTCATTTCCATCAGCCCCCTCCACTGTACCACTGCTGAAGTACTTGCCCACAGAATATGCTGTGGGCAGAAAAGGAGGAGAGGTGCTGGAGAGTGGTGTAGGAGCATCTCTGTTCACACTCTGGGAGCTTTCTCTGAGCCTCGAGGGGCTGAAGTGTGCTTGGAAAAGGAGGCTCTTGACATGGAGCTATCTTCCACCTCAACATGAGGAAAAACTTCTTGGCTATCAAGGTGCTGCAGCAGGCTGTCCAGAGAGCTTGTGGAGACTCCTAAGGAGACTTTCAAGGTTGGATGTGTTCCTGTGTGACCTGCCCTAGGTTACCCTGCTTTGGCAGGGGCTTGAACTTGATGCCCACAGGTGCTTTCCAGCCCCTACTGTTCTATACTCTGCTTATTTGTGGTTGTAGTGGTAAAAATGGGAATATGAAAGAATACAAGAGCAGAATTATGTTGTGAAGACATACTGACTAGAATTGTGTATTAAGGAGTGTTTATTAATGCCATTTTACATTATTAGGCTGATTCAAGAGGCTACTTACCTTGAAGGATGCCCTTAAGTATATGGTTAAGTGCTTCTCTGAATAGAGATGTTTGTCTGAACTGATTCAGGACCAGAGCAACTGGACTGGAACTAAAGATAGGCACTGAAGATGTCCTCGGGCTTTAGGATGTTAAATACAGTGGAAGCACTTGTAGTGAGGTGGAAGGAACAAGAGAAGAAAACATGGAAGTGTTTTGGTCTAGTTGAAGATGTCCCTGCTCATGGCAGGGGAGTTAGAACTCCACAGTCTTTAAGATCCTTTCCAACCCAATCCGGTCTGGACATTTTCCATCAGAGAAGCCTGCTCAGAACCTTGTCCAGCCTCATCTCGAATATGTCTAGGGATGGGGCCTCAACCACCTCCCTGGGCAACCTGTCGCAGTGTTTCAGCAGCCTCAGGGTGCAGAACTTGTTCCTCACATCCAATTTCGATCTGCTCTGCTCTCATTTCAAACCACTGCCCCTGGGCCTGTTACTGCACCCTTCAGCTACTGGAAGGCTGCTGTTAGCTGTCCCTGAAGCTTTCTCTTCTCCAGGCTGAACAGCCCCAGCTCCCTTAGCCTGTCCTTGTAGCAGAGATACTTCAGCCCCCTGATCATCTTTGTGGCCTCCTGGACCTGCTTCCTCAGGTCCATTTTCTTTCTGGTGTTGAGGGCTCCAGAGCTGGATGCAGTAGTCCAGGTGAGGTCTTCCCAGAAGTAGCTACCCAGAGTAGCAAAGCAGCAGCCTGCCCCTCTGCTGGCCGCGCCGCCTTTGCTGTAGGTATAGAATGGGAACAACCCAGCATCTAGCCTGCAGGCATGACCCAACCCAGAGAGCAGGGAGCTCCCAGGAAAACTTGGCTATATAATCCTACTTCCCATCAGCATGGTTGGCCGAATTTTCTGGGTTTTCCCTTCCTGAATCAATTTCAGCCACACTGAGGGAAAGGGAAAAAACCCAACCCACCCAGAACAGGGACAAATCACAGGCTACCCAATTTATCCCAGTGCTAAAGTGGCCTGTGTAGTGCTAAGCATTAAATACCAATTTAATCTACACAGACAGCAGCTAAATTGGGTGAATTCTTCACACTGAACATCCACATTTTCTCATTATGCACATCCCAGTCCCCAGAGCCTTCCCTAGAAGTTCGTTAGCAGCTCTGATCCCTGCGGAGCTCTTAAGCTCCATCTCTGCCCATCTAGGATGTAGACAACGTGTGGCTTTGGGTAATTGCCTGTAGATTAGACTGTCCTGATTAAGCAGCTTCTGCTGTGCCTGTGTTGCTATAAACAGAGTTTGCATCACATGAGCTAGCTCCTGAAAATGTCAGCTCTGCAACCTTGCTCTTCTGCTCTGCCTGCACTTGACCTGCAACCTTCTTGTACGCTGAGGGTGGTGAGATCCTGGCCCAGGTTGCCCAAAGAGGTGGGAGATGTCTTCCAGTATCTGAAGGGGGCCTACAGGAAGGCTGGGGAGGGACTATTGACAAGGTCCTGTAATGACAGGATGAGGAGGAATGGGTTTGAACTGGCAGAGGGGAGACTGAAACTGGGTATCAGGAAGAAGTTGTTTGCAGTGAGGGTGGTGAGACACTGGCACAGGTTGCCCTGGGAGGTTGTGGAGCACAGAAGCACCCAATGTGATCTTTGATCACATTCTGTGCTTCTGTGCTCCACAACCTCCCTGGAGATGCTAAGGACCAGGTTGGATGAGGCCTTGAGTGACCTGTTCCAGTGGGAAATGTCCCTGCCTATGTCAGGGGATTGGAACTGGCTGATCCTTGAGTCCCCTTCCAACCTAAACCATTCTATTCTATGTCCAGATCAGGTTGTTCAGGGCTCTGAGCAACCTACTCTAGCTGCAGGTGTCCCTGATGACTCCAGGATTTGGGCTAGGTGACCTTAAAAGGTCCTTTTCAGCCCAAACCGATCTGTGTTTGTTATGATTCTACACTCCAGCACTGGAATACAACCTGATGAAGGGTCCTGCAATATATGTACACGTCTCCATCCACTGCTTCCAGGGCTGGCAGCTCTCTAGAATAGTCACTTGAAGCCTTGGTTGAGCACCAGCACTGAAACATGTCCTTACCAGCAGGTTCATATCCCTGGAGTTCTCCATGATAAGACCCAGCCCTTAGAGGGAAGATGATAAATAGTGGATTTAGATGCCAGGTGTCTGGCTGTGGCTGAGGCTGCTGGTGTGCTGCTGCAGACCTGTGCCACGATGTGTTCACCAGATGTCCTGGGAGCTGTCTGCAGGAAAGGTAGCCAAGAGGATTGCATCGAATTTGGAGGGGGAGACATAAAAAAAGGGTAAATGAGACTCCTGCAATGACTTTTCCTTGTTTCAATACCTGGCACCTCTGAGACTGGCCACAAAGCCAGGATCTCCTTGGAGATGCAGATTTCCCCCATGAATGGTGATGCTTTCCAAACATCTTCTATAAATAATTCATAGAAGCCAGAATACAGAGACCTTGTAGATAAAGAGTGTCAAGGAACCTTTCCTTATTCATCCTGCCCATATTCAGTTCTTGCTGTGCACTTTTCAGGGGTTTGTCTGAGGCTGCTTATTTGGGAGAGCTCTGACAGCTTTTGGCCTCAATTAAGAGTACTTTATTCATTGAATTCCCTCTCACTGTTAGGAGGACTGGAAAAGGAGTAAGTTCTGCCTACAGAGTCACTTCTCCAGAACCGCTCTTATTTTCCCCTCCAGAACCTCCAGGAAACACAAGCTGTTGGTGTGACAGCTGCTAATCCCTCCCTGCCATGGCAATCCCTTCCTAACCATGTCAGCTCTCAGCAGGGGTAGGACCAGACTCAGCAGCAGATGGGGACTGGATTCAGGAGCACAGGGATCAGGATGGAAGGCAGAAGGGACAGAGTCGTCCTGGGGCAGCAGCCAGGGAAGAAGAGGCTTGACCCTGAGGATCCCTCAGCTCTCTCCTGAAGATGCCATCCATGGGCTGCAAGCCCTTGTTGGGCACTTGAAGGGCTCCTGTCCTCTCCTCCCCACAGTGCCAGCTTTGCCTTGCTGCCACCCCAAGGTGGGGCACAAGCTGTGGCGGTGCCCTTGGTGTGCCCAGGAGCAAGTGTGAGGCAGAGGCTTTGTGCAGCACAGCCCTTGGCAGGAACTGTCCCCATCAGCTTCTCCCTGCTAGCAGCAGCCCCTGGCTGAGCAGAGCTGCCCTGAGCTTGAGAGAGTGGCTCAGGGAGCAGAGGCTGAGCTGGGAAGGGCCAGCAGTGAGCAGCACTGGGGCAGCCCAGCAGGTCAGATGCAGCAGAGAGATGCAGAAGTTGGACTGGGGAACACTAGAAGGTACAAGAGCACTGCTTTTGGTCTGTGTGGCACTGGAGGGTTTGTGTAGCACAGGAGTTCAGTGTCTGCAGACCTGTCACTAATTCAAAGCCAAGTCCCTGCTCATTCCATAGGGGTTTGTCAGAAGAATTCAAGCAGATGAATCCTCTTTCTCTTGCACTGATAAGGCTGTTCTGATTTCTCTCTGCCATTTGTAATTGCTTCACAGGAATTCCTTAGCAGGTTCAGCTCCTGCTCTCCTTTATTCATCTTTTGAAATTCCAGGTCTGGAGATACATAAAGCAGAAAGAAGCATTTGTCCTTTTTTATTCCCTATCAGCCTCTCTTATCCCCTTCCTTTGGGCTGAAATTTCAGTCCCAGTGCTCAAGGCTTATCTCTGCTCATCATCTCTTTGGTCCTTCATTCTGCTTCATGCAGCTCAGGGAATGTGCTGTGGGCAGGAACCCAGCAGAGGTGCAGATGTTTCAATCTGCAGCAGCCAAGGGCTCTTTGAGGCATTTTCTTTTATTCACTGGAGAACTCTCTGTGGTTCTTGCTTGCTGGACAGAGTTATTGTTGCATTCTGAGAGGATGAGTGCTCAAAGTGAACCAAAATGTTTGTGTAGACATCATCTGGTGGTGGCCCACAAGTTGTTGATGCTTGCTGGAAGGAAAGTTGCTTGCTCCAGTGTCTCAAGCTGAACACAAAAGGATGCAGGTGTGCAGCTGATGACAAAAAGGTTAGAAATGTAAAAGCCATTTGTGTGGAATTCTCAGAGTCCTGCTCCTCAAACTCTGTCTCCTTTTTGTTTTGGTGCTTCTCCATACTGTGGTGTAAATACCCCTGAAGTAGCAGAATTAGTTCTCTTTCCATTGAATCTCAGTCCTCAGTTGTGTTCTTCCAAAGAGCTGCTTGGATTTGGTATTCCCTTGGTATTCCAGGCACTTGGGCAGTCTCCATACAATCAGTTGGTGTAGTCCTTCACCTCTGATCCTTGACACCCTCACGAGACATGGAACATCCTTCATCTGGCAGGCTCCTCTGGGAAGGCAGCAGCTGGGAGCTGGAGGTGGTAAAATCAGGCAGTTTTGGTTCTAAGCTCTTGTTTTCCTGTGCTTAGGCTTTCATCAAACCTTTGCATCCTTAGCTGACTTCTTTTGTTTTTCCCCCAACACCTCTTTTAGCTCCAAAAATTCAGGGAAGGTAACCCCATTTTTATCATATGAAGCTTGTGCATTTCTGAAGCTCGATGACTATACAAGATGCTGGTGTGAACTACTAATGGTTTGAAAACTGATTCAAATGGATACCTGGAGAGATTCTGTTGTTGTTGTGAAGGTCTGTATGTGCCTGTATTGCCAACCACCAAGCAGACAAAAAGATATCAGCCTCTAATAGCAAACATCCAGGAACTGCAGTTCTTTGCCTGCAGTTAGCATCACCCAAACCTCACTAAGCCTTCTTCTAGTTGCCCACAAAAATCTCCTCCTTATCTTTGCTGGTTCCTTGTTGCTTTGCTTAGCATCAGGAAAAGAAATAAAGGGGAAAAAAAAGCTTTTTGAATCCTTTGAATTTAGAGAACGTCCAGGAAGAATTTATTGCCAGCAGTGTGAACAATAGCGTGAGACAGCCTGATTCTTTTATTCTGGGGGGTTTGGAAGCTCAGAGTTTTATTCACATCTGAAGTTTATCTGATTATGTAAGCTATACCAAATGGCTGAAGGAACACTTCAAAGGGAAGCAGAGCAGTTTCTGTACAGCAGAGCATTTGTGTGTGTGTGTGTGGAGATATAAAATGGTAAGGGGGGGAATAAAAAAGATTCATTGAATCCAAATTGCAAAACATCTTGATAAGTTACCCAGCTAAAAAGTACCTTCAATGGATTGAAACCACTTTGGTGTAAAGACTTCCTTTTTATTTCCCTTTTATTTCTCTTTCCCTGTTTGTTTTCCTTCTTTTTATCTCTCTCTTTCACTCTCCTTTCCTTCCCCTCTTTCCCCTTTCCTTTTCTTCCATTCCCCTTTCCTTTCCCCTTTCCCCTTTTCTTCCATTCCCCTTTCCTTTCCCCTTCCCCCTTTTCTTCTATTCCCCTTTTCTTCCCTCTTCCAAAACAAGCATTTATTTTAGGATTGTCCAATATTTTGATCTCACAAAGATGAAATACTTCACCAGCTCCAGGCAGAAATCTCTTCTGGATTGTTTGGAGGTTTTTTTTCAGTTGCATGGAGTGGTTTTGTCGTTGTTTTGGGGCAGTTTCCTTGTTTTGGGGTGGTTTTGTTTGGCTGGTGTTAATATTTCCACACCTTAGAAGAAAAGGACCAGACTAATCTTCCTAGTGAAGGAATTGAGTTACTCCTGGGTAAATTCAGTTCCTCTCCACTCCACTAGTCTTGATAAGAAGGCTGACAATAGATTTTAGCTGCCTTTCTGCTGAGATCAGGTTGGGGGGGATTCAGGAGAGTATTCATGCTGTCATCCCACAATACAACCACTCACAGAATCATGGAACAGTTTAGGTTGGAAGGGATCTCAAATCTGATCCGGTTCCAATCCCCTGCTGTAGGCAATGACACCACATTGGGTGCTTCTGTGCTCCACAACCTCCCTGGGCAACCTGTGCCAGTGTCTCACCACCCTCACTGGAAAGAGCTTCCTAACATCCAGTGGAAATCTCCCTTCTCCCAGTTTAAACCTGTTCCTCCTTGCCCTGTCATTACAAGATCTCCTTTGCCTATGCTGGTGTTGACTCTCCTCAGGCACTTGCCAAGAGCCATCAACCCTCCCTTTGACTGATAAATCAAGTTCTTGAGAACACCTCACAGACTGGAGGTTCTTCACCCTCTTTGCTTTCTCAGACTTTTGCTTCAGCAGACCATGCAGCATCTTTCTTCTTCTCCATGGAGTTTTGGCCTGCACCTGGAGTCACACACAAAACAATTCCCTCTAACAATATCCCACTGATCTCTTTTTTCCCGGGTGTACATCACCCACCTGGCACACAGATATTACCCAACCAAGGGACCCCTCTAAATCATCAGTAAGGTTGGGACAAGATGATCTTTGAGGTCCTTTCCCACCTATGATTCTGTGATTTTTCTCCCCACTGCCCCAGCCTTGATGCCCTGCTCTGGACACCTTCCAGCACCTCAACATCTCTCTGGAATGGAGGAGCCCAGAACTGGACACAGCACTCAAGGGGTGTCCTGAGCAGTGCTGAGCACAGGGGCAGAAGAACCTCCCTTGTCCTGCTGCCCACACTGCTCCTGAGCCAGCCCAGGATGCCATTGGCTCTGCTGCCCACCTGGGCACTGCTGCCTCATCTTCAGCTCCTCTCTCCTAGCACCCTCAGGGCCCTCTCTGCCTGGCTGCTCTCAGCCACTCTGTCCCCAGCCTGTAGTGCTGCTTGGGGTTGTTGTAGCCAAAGTGCAGAACCCTGCACTTGGCCTTGTTCAATCTCATCCCCTTGGTCTCCACCCACCCATCCAGCCTGTCCAGGTCCCTCTGCAGGGCTCTCCTACTCTCCAACAGCTCCACACCTGCTGCTAACTTAGTGTCATCTGCAGACTTACATGAAGGTTGTTAACTATCTGCAGGCCTTGAGCTCAGCTGGGGGCTGCAGGGTGTGATCTGAAGTCAAGGCTTCATGTAGGGAAGGATGGAGTTCCTCTCCAAACAGATGTTGCCTCCTTCATGCTTCAGATCTTCATCCAGTGTGTTTAAAGCTTGCTCTTGGTCTTAACAGGGCAGCATCTAGTTGAAAAAAAGAATAAAATGAAATAAACCTCAAGCTTGATAAGACCAAACCTGTGAACATGTCAATGCAGAAAGATCTAAGCAGGCACATGTGGTTGGTATGAAACCAAACCAGCATGATAAGATGAGCAAGGCTAAAGTGATTCCTCCTCCTTGTAGGTTAAAACCTCAGGATTTCTGAGGTTTAAATAATTGTGACCTGAAGCCTTTAGCTGATTTCATCACTTTGACCAAGGCAGAGCATCTGACACTTCAGCTGCTTCAAAACTGAGTGGAAGAAATGCAAAGAAGGAAAACCCTCTGATTTTTTTTCTGTAGTGTTTGTAGGTTCTGACTCTCAAGGAATGGATTTCTTCTGACTGACATTTAGAACCTTTCCAGAAGAGAGATGAGGAACTGAAAACCTTTAAAATGGGTCAACACTTCACTAATTTTTGCTTCAGCTAGTGGCAGCCACGTCATTGTTTTCCTCTTTGGTTCAAGAAATATCCTAATTTTGCTAATGTGATGGAAGTTTTGCCCTTGATTTTTCACAGGCTTCACCCAGGCAGATCACCTGGGAGCATCCATGGCAGGAAAAAAATCTCAAAGCTCTCCCTTTAGTTTTCTTGTCACAGCTGCTCTTCTCCTTATCCACAACTATTAGTAGACTGAACATATACAGTCTAAAGAAAGAGAAAAGGCCAAAAAGCTCTGAATTTTGCTTGCAAAGAGACCATTCTAACGGTGTGAGAAGTTTTTATATGCTCAGTAAAGAATGTCCTCTCACTGCCTGCTTCAGACTCTGGATGTAGAAAAGTCAATCAAATTGCAGCTCTTTAAATTGTCCAAACCCACTTTAAATATATCCAAAGTTGGTGAGATCTGAATGGTGTCTGGTGGATAATTTAGGCTGAGAAAACCCTGAGCAGGGTGTTTTTACCTGGGGTATGCAAAATAACATCTCTGAGCACTGTGTCATAACCCTCAGTGGCAGGGAAAAGCTCTCTGTGTTGGATTCTTCCCATGTCCCAAGCACTCTAAAGAGGTTTGCCAAGAATTCTGCAATCCTCAGCCGGAGCTGCTGAGGAATTAATGCTGTTCCTTCCTTTATTGGCTGCATTCAGCCAGATCAGTTAAACTGGACATGAGCTAATTGCTGTGAACAGAATATTTCATTACTATTACTTAAAGCTTGTGTCAGTGATGGAGTTAACCTCAGGTTCCACTTCAGTTACTTTCCTACAAGTGATAAGTGTGTGTTTGAGCTAATATTATTTAAGGTTCCACCTGTACCACACTGCCTAATAAACAGAATTTAATAGAGCAGATTAAAATCCACCCTGAGCAGGGAGTTAATTTGGCAGTTTCCTGCTGCTAATCAAATTGTCCTTAAGTTTCCTTTTTCAAATATTTATAGTAACAACATTTTGCATCTCTTCCCTCTTTTCTGATTGCACAACTTCTCCAGGCAGAGGTTTGTTTTTTTTTTTTGAGACTACTTCAGATAAATATTTAACATGAAGAGGTGCTGAACTCTGAACACCTACCAGGCTGTTAAAGCAGGCCCTGATGGTGAGAATTAAATCATGTTAGACAGTAAATTACTATCTCCTATTATCTCACTTCTTGCTCATTCTGGTGATTTATCAATGCCAACAGAGCTAAGTAATGCAGAAACAGGTTTATGTGAGGTGTAACAATGATTCCTGCGCCATACCGTGGTGGTTGGCTGGTCCAGCCTCCTGCTCTGTGGCAATTGTGGTTGCGCACCAGGACTTGAGGTGCCATTCGTGGTTGTTCTTCTTTGTGTCTCTCTGAGGAGTATCCTGCTGCTGAGACAGGGTGCAGGCAGTGGGGGAATGCTTCTTGTGCTGGAGGGACTGCTTTGCAGATCACCTGACTTACCTGAGCTTGACAGCTTTCTTAGCCACCACCTTGAATGCAGGAGGACAAGTGAAACAGAACAAAATGCTGGCATTTAAACAACACAATTCCTGAGCTAAATTAAAGGGTTAATTTTCAAAGAGGGCTAACCTGGATCTGTAACTGAGTGATAACTTTAACTTATTGCTCTCTACAAATCCCTGAAAGGAGGCTGGAGCCAGGTGGGGATCAGTTTGTTCTCCAGGGTGACAGGATGAGAGGAAATGGCCTCGAGTTGTGCCTAGGGAGGATTAGGTTGGAAGTGAGGAACCATTTGTTCCCCAAAAGGGTTGTCAAGCCCTGGAATGGGTTGCCCAGTGCAGTGTTGGAGTCTCCACGCCTGATGGGGCTTCAAAGCTCTGTAGCTGTGGGGCTGAGGGGCATGGTTTTACAGTGACCTGGCAGTACTGGTTTAACTGTTGGACTCACTGATCTTTAAGGTCTCGTCCAACCTGTCCCAACAAACCTCTACCTTTTGAAACTATTTAAAACGTTAAAGCTATTTTCGACTCAGAAGATTGCTTTTAAGTTGTTCCTGCTGGGAGATGCTGGAGTTTTGCGGGGGGAGCTCGACGCCGGTTTAGGCTGTATTTGCGCTGCGTGGCCGCCAGAGGGAGGTACAACGGCGGCAGCGGCGGCCGGGCAGTGGAGCCAAGTCCCGGGGCTCGCCCCACACCGCTGCGGTGGCTTCGGGAAAGGGTAATAACAACAACGATAGCGAAGGTGTTCTGGCGGGTATCTGCGGGCTCTGAAGACAGAAGGCACTGACAGGTGGCACTCTTCCTCTCCTCCCCAATGGGGAACCGTCATTGGGTTAAAAGTATAGAACCGTTGGGACTGGAAGTGACTTTTGAGATCACAGTCCCACTACTACTGCTAAACCACTGCCGCTAAACCACTGCCACTAAACCGTGCTCTTCAGCACATGTCTTTTAAACACCTCCATGGATGGTGATTCCACCACTTCCCTGGGCAGCCACGGCCTGAGAACCCTTGCTATGAAGAGATTGTTTTTAACATCTAACCTGAGCCTCCTCTGGCACAGCTTGAGGGTGTTTCCTCTTGCCTTGTCACTTGCTGTATGTAAGAAGAAACAGACCCGCACCTTACTCAAACCTCTTCTGAGGTCGTTGCAGAGGGCACACAAACCAGGCTGCCCCCAGGACAAAATTCTGAGAGCGAGGTTGGTTTCAGAGCAGGAAGGAAAAGAATGACTATTAAATGAGGTTACTTTCAGCCGCCGCCACCACCAGACTGTCAATACTCCTATGGCAGCAATACGACACGGACAACACGTGGCTCTGGATGGCATGGTCCATCACTTGGGTCTTCAGCCCTTGGCTCCATCCATTTTTTATGTGCTACATCAGCAGCAGCGCTGTTATTATCAATACTGCAGTTTAGAAAGCAGGAAGGTTCCCTGCCTTTGGAAGCTTTCCAATAGAAAGCTTCATCAATCCCAAAGAAAGTTCCATTTCTTTCCAAGCATTAAGAAATACTTTCAAGGCTACAGGGGGAGATTGGCAGTGGCAGCTTCACTTACATATTTATGTTTCTTTTGCTATGGAATAATGTTTCTAGTAAATCTTTAGCATCGATTTTCAAGCAGAACAAAAAAAAAGTGAGTTGTTGTGGATGTAATATCTCAGTGCAGGGGTGGTCAGCTCAGAGTTGTAATGCTGCAAACTGTCTGAGTGCTCCAGGTTGCTCAGGACATGGCATTTAAGAGCCCTCCCTGCTCACTACCTGTGTAAGGGTCAATCTTGGCCACAGTTCATCCTTGTTCCCACATGAGTAGGTGAAGGCTGATGGTTGTCTGTTCTCTGCATAGCTTCCCTGAGATCCTGTGAAGCTCTGGCTCTTACAAAGGAGATACAAAGAAGAAATATGGTGAAATTATGATAATCTGAGGTTGCATAGATACTTAAATGTGCACATGCTTGCGTAGGTAGAGTGTGTATGGGCAGAGGTATCTCAAAGCAAGGAGTGAGAACAGCTCTGCAGCATGGCAGGAGCAGGCAAAGTAGTGGGAGTGACTTGCACTGGAGGGACAGGATCGAGTAGCCTCTGTGCTTCATCTGTCTGCTGGCTCAGACAAGGATGATTACAAGAGGAAGGAGAGGCTGGAGAAAGGGCAGGAATTGTTCCTTTTATACCCTTGCAGAGAAGGGCAACTGCTCTGATCTGCAGTCTGGCAAAACTCCTGCTGCAATTAGTGCTGTTTGCTGCACACAGGAGGGAAGAGTGCAAGGCCCTCTGAGTAGATACGGTTGTTACCGTTATTATTCTTGGGAGCATTGCTGATCTGTAGTTGATTTGTCTTACGTAGTGCTTGAGAGCCTTTGCTGCCTGCAGCCGCTGGTTGAGGACAGGCACTGCAGAATTAGGCCGTGGCAGATGGCTGCGGGACAGAGCCTTTGCAGAACCTGCTTCAACCCCAGCTGCTTCACACAGGGGCTAGAGGTGGACTTGCCAGGGGGGATGCTCGGGAGGGGGCCCTACCTGGGGCTGCGCCCGGTACCGTGGCTCAGTCCCTCGCACTGGCAGAAGCAGAGGCCGAGTCCTCTTTGCACTACTGCCCTGCCCGCAGCTTCTTATCCTGCGCTCCAGCCCTGAGATTTTCTTCCTCGGCACTACTGCGCTGTGCCTGTCCACTCTGGGACCGCCGGTCCCGGTGGGCTATGGCGGGAACTCGGTGCCGCCGCCAGCACCAGGGACAGCACCGGAGCCATGCAAGTCCTGCTCCCCGCCCGGCTCCATCCCCGCTCCCCGCAGCTCCTTTGTTCCGCCACCGGCGAGGCTCCGCTGAACAAAGGCTTCCTCCGCCTCCGGTGCGGGAGGCCTGGCCTTTCCCTTCCCCGCTCACACCACGGACGTGACCCTGCCGCCACCTCCACCGGAGCCGCATCTCGGGTGCCTCGGCTGCTCACACACCTACTTTGCCCCCGCGCCGCCCCTCGCACCCTATCCCGCTACCGTTTCGGGCTCCTGAATTGATGCCCTGAGCCTTTCCTCGCCGCCTGGCCCCTCACACAAAGCCGCACATCGCTCCGCTGCCCCCAGCCCGTCACCGGCGCAACCTCCGCACGCTCCTGCGCGCATCCACGCTGTCTCCCCACACGTTGCTCTTCTGGAGTGTCCTTTTCTGCCTCCCCCAAATCCACTCCCCGCTCCTGCACCGCACTATGGCTCTGCCAGCCTGCAGCACAGATTCCGCGGTCCCCCGTGCATCGTTTCGCCATCCCCTGCTTCTTGTCCCTGACCTCTCCTACACATTGCTCCACTGTCGCATCCCCTGCGCAGAGTTCCATTGTCCGCTGTTCCCCGCGCAACGCTCTGCCGCCCTTGTGCATCACTTCACTATCCCATCCACCGTCCCCAGCGCACTGCTCTGCTGTACTTTACGCATTTCTCTGCCGCTCCCTGCGCACCGCTCTGCAGTCCCTTTCGCTGTGTCCTGCGCACCCCTCCGCCGTCCCTCTGCATCACTTCACTGTCTCCTTCGCTGTCTCCTGCACACCACTCCGCGCCTGCATTCCTCGGCTTCCAGCCGAGCCGCGCAAGAGGAGGAGCTGTTACCGAGCGCTCTCCTTCACCACGATGCGCAAAGAACAACCCTCGCGACGGCGGCAGGAGGAAAACGTATTTATTTCCCGTTAATTTACATGATTTAGCCCAGGAAAATGAAAGAAAGAACCCCCACTACCGTGAGAAACCACCACGGCTACCACACCGCTCCGGTCTCTCCCCCCAGCTTCACGGCCCCGTTACCTGCTGCTGGCAGCTGTCCCATCTCCTCTCGGTCCGGATGAGCCCTTCCATCCGCCGCTGCTCTTAAGTCCTGCTTTCCACCGGCGTAGTACGAGGCTGTCGAGCTCTTTATTGCTTTGTCTCTGCTTTTTATTGTTATTATCTTTAACTGGTCGCTATTAATTTTATTATTCACGTTATTCCTACGTCACCTTCTTAGCAAGATCTTTCCTGCTGCCTGGAGGATCCGCTCTTGGCATTCACCGCGTGCCTTAATTGTATGACATTAAATCAAGGTCCGCTGTGAACACGGAGAGTCAGAACCTTGAAGCGCTCCCTCTCTCTCTCTCTCCTCTCTGGAAGCAGGATGACAACTGATCCCCTCCCCCTAAAAAACCTATTTTCATTCTTCCCTGAAAAAAAAATAAAAATCAGGCGCTCGAAGCAGCCTATGTTCTGTTCTCTCCTTGTCTTGGCCTGGCTTGGGTTGGATGGAATTCACATCTGAGCTTTCCTATTAGCCTGTTTGTCGTTTGCAGTGCTCAAAAAAACTGTTAAATAAGTATTTAATTGACTTAAAAAAAAAAAAAAACCAGGTGTTAAGTGTGTTTTTATCACACACTTTCGGGCAACTGCTTTAATTTCGCCAGCCTCTTCATGTGGTTTTGAGCGCTGGACTTGGCCCTCCCCGAGTTGACAGCCGTGATTTGGCATTCCTGCCTGGCGTGGATCACTGCTCTCCGGCTGCCTCTGTCTTCCTGATCCTGTGGCTTGGCCTGGGGGGGGAGCCCACACCCCTGAAGAGCATCCCTGCTCTTCTAGGCCAGGGCAGTGAAAAAGGGAAGGCAAAGAAGTGTCATCTTTCTTTGTAAAGTGGTAAAAAAAAAAAAAGAAAGAAAAAGAAAGAAAGAAGTCAAAGTCGGTGGCAGCTGCCCCTTTCCCGGGAGGGTCTGGGGAGCCCATCTGGCCTGCCTACACTCAGCTGGGAGAGTGAGGAAGGGGGGGAACTCAGGACCGTAATCACCAAAATCATGAGTTGAAAATCATCCTGACCTTGTTATTAGAATTATTATTGCTATGCTCATTGCCACCTTTTGGTGCTCAGGATGAGGATCATTCCTTTTTGGCTCGATCCCGGGTACTGGGGTGGGGGCTGACCTCAACTGATGCTTCAGTGCCAGGGCCCGGGAGAGAGAGAGGAGGCGAAGCGGCTACCGGTGTTGAGCTGGGCTCCAGTGGTGCTGAGCTGGGCTTCCCAGAGACTTTTCCTGTAGCTTGCTGGGGTATCCAGGGGTAAGCTGTGCCAGGGGGTTCTCTGGTTCCTCACTTCCCCCCCTTCTCGGCACTGCAGCTTCTGCTTGTGGCCGCCTGGAAAAAAGACAAAGCAAGAGCATTAGAAAGGCAGGAGGGGAGGGAGGGATGAGAAGGCAGGAAGGGAGGGATGGAAAGGCAGGAGGAAAAGGATGGAAAGGAAGGCAGGGAGGGAAGGGCTCCAGGAGCCCGCGGTTGCCAATGACAAAAGGGAGAGAGGGGGGAGTCAGAGCAAGAGAAGGGCGGGGAGGGAAGGAGAGGAAGGAAAGGAAGGNGGGGGGGGGGGGGGGGGGGCACAGGGATTGATGGGGAGCTGGGGTCAGTTGGAACTGAGTATCTGGGGTTGCTGACTTGGTGGCCAAGGCAGGACAAGCACAGTGGCCATCACTGCAGTGCTGGGGTGAGCGGGCAGCTGGGGCTGTGCGGCATGGTGGGAATAGGAAAACCGCAGGGAACCACAGAGAGCAACCTCCTTGCCCATTGCTGCAAAACCCCTGAAGAGCAGGAGAGATCTTAGAATAACTATTAAAAAAAAGGAAAAATGAAATAGCATATAATGGAAGGTAAGGAGGAAACAGCAGTTCCCCCTTCTTTCTCAGATTGAAGAGAATACAAGAGCAAAGAGCAAAATCCATAGGGAGGTATCCAAGCTTCCAAAGAAAAAATCAGAATTATGATCCCACTCTGAGTATTAAATAACCCCAAAAGATAATAAAACTAGAAAATAGTCAAACCTGCTGAGGGCTGGCAGCTTGTCCAGGCAGCCAGAGCTGAAGCACACAGGAGAGGAGGAGGAGGAGGAGAAGAGCCCCACTAGCTGCTTTTGGGGGGTAGGAAGCGGTCCGGTCTCTCCCCCTCGCTTGCTGCTCCAGAATTAGGGATTAATGCCTCTCCAGCCAAACAAATAAGGCATCTGCCTTCAGTACAAGAGGATTACACGGGGCTGCTGACGTCACCAGCCAGGCAGATGTTGGCTCCCAAAGTCCTGATCATCTCCCGTGTCCTTGAAACCCGGCACAATCCCAACCCTGCGCTGCCCGGCGCAGGTCCCTGCAAGGTCGAGGGGACCCCACCAAACCACTGTCTCTCCCTACAAACATCCTCTTGCATCACTGGGAGTGAAAGGTGTGAAAAGCAGAAAGTTCAACCCTCCCCCTTCCTTCTGGGTCCTCTCCCTTCCCCCCCACTCTGCTTATGCTTTCCTCCCGCCTCCCCAACCTCAATGTCACATGAATCTGTACAGTCATAGTGAGGAAGAGGAGGCTGGTCCCTGGCTCACCCAGAGGCCACCCTCCCCACACAGCAGCCAACCCCCCCTCACTGCGGCACTGCATTGCCCCAGTCTCTATCCTGTCCCACCCTGAGCCCTAGCACTAAGCTGGGGGAGTAACAAAGCCAAGCTGGACCAAGCTTAAGCCAGGCCAAGAGCACAGAGGTTGCTCCAGGCTTCCTCTTGCTTTGACAGGGGGAGGTCAGAAGGAGGCACAGAAACAGATGGGTGTTTTTCTTTGGAGGGTGCATTTGTGCAAGTCTGATGTGGAGGCAGAGCAGCTTGGCATTGTTGGAACAGAAATCTGAGTTTGCTGGTGGCTGTTGCGGAGATGCAGGGTGGGTTGGAAGTGCTGCAAAGTGCACCTGAAAGGGCAGTCTGATTTAGGAGGGCACTCAAAATAAAGAGATTTGCTTGAGAGCCATGGCTGTTGCCTTTGCTGTGGTGGAAAGTCCATGACTCATCAGCGTTAGTCCTTTTTGCATCAAACAATGGTTTCAATCACCTCGGGTACCGCAGAAAGGCAAAGCAAATGATGTGACATTATGGAGCGGGGTGAAGAAGGAGGGATGGCCATCACTTAGGCTCCCGTTGGGTTCATGTTGTTGTTGTTGTCATTGTTCAGAGGAGCTGCTTTATGGATCTGTTCCATATTATCCTTGTCTGTCAAACTGGTATTTAATTTTTTTCCAATTGTGGAACTTGGCCACTGATAAAATCAATTTAATTTACACCACTGTCAGTCAGCCGATCTGAGCAGTAGATTTATTTTTGGCTTGGGATTGAAAGGGATGGGGGGGGAGAAGAAGAAGAAGCAAGCCTATGGAGGGTGAAGAGCTCCTTTTACTTCTTTTTTTTTTTTTTTCTTTTTTTTTTTTTCCCCTTTGGAAGGGGGAAGGGGAAGGATGTGGTCAAAGAATGAAATCACTAACGTGGCGTTTTGATGGAGTTTCATGCCGGAGAAATATCAATGCCGATTCTCAAGCCTTTTGTGCTGGAGCTTGAGCAGGGAGATGAAAGGGGAGAACAAGGCAGGCAAAGCAGTCCAGTTGCCTACTGGTTTTGGTGTGGCGGTGAGGCATGAGAGTCTCCTCTCTCTTTCTTTTTCATCCTGGGGGCAGCCTCTAGCCTGCAGCCCAGCCCCGGCCGCTGTCCGTGGTGCTGAGCGGGCGGAACTGCGCGGGCCCTGCCGCCTCCCTCTGCTTTGTTATTAGCATTATTAATAATATTTCCTCTAATTCAACACTTTAAGCAGAGAAGGATTTACTTTCAATCTTGCTTGTTTCAAAGTGCTTTTAACGGCCGCCGCCTGGCCAAACCTACTTTGGGGGGGAAAAGTGGTGAATTTTGGGCAACAGCTTCTAAACCTCTCACTTGTTACCTTAAACGGATCAAGGTGGAAATTCAGGAGAGGTTTGTTTTTAGCGGAGTGGCACCTACCAACCAGCTGACCCACAAAGAACTGACAGCTTCACAGAATGTGCATGTTACAGTGGGAATAACTTGGACACAGTGCTTAAATACACCCTAAAATCTCACTTGATGCATCTGGGACCTGTTTGTGTGCTTATATCTCTTTCTTACTACGTGGCTGCAGGCATCACAGGTGCATTTTTACCCCCACACATCTATTGATATGTAAGTTTAAACAATCTGGTGGGAAAGTCAGACCATTGTTCAGTAGTTCGTTAACCTTCCCTTGGATTATTTCATCTCTGCTAGAACTGCTTAATGTTGCTCCTTCTTAGCATTTTAAAGCAAGGACAGCTCTTGGATTATTATTTTGTCCCCCCTCATCTCATCACCTGCTTCCTTGAGTTGAATAAGGCAGGTTAAGAGCAGCTAAAGTCGCTGCTGTGGATGCAGCAGCTTGAGCAACGGTGCACCAAGCCCTTGCGAGGAGAAATGTGTGGGCTTCCTCGAATGGGAGCTGCGACAGCTGGGGAAAAGGCAGAGCTGCAGCCATTCACACTCCGTGGGCTGGGAGGTTTCTTTCAAAAGAGCCCTGAAGTATTTAGGATTTGGGGGGAAAACCCTTGTACCGGAAGAAAATGGCCTAAACACAATGGGACTCGCCATTTTCTCCTTCCAAAGCACAAAGCGGCTCCGCGGCTTCAGCACCACACAAAGAAAGCGCAGACCCTCTGAATTCTCTTACATTTCCATCCCCCCCCTCCCTGATTTCTAAAGCCTTCCCCTCTAACCCATCCGCTTTCCCAGGAGCGCTCGCACAGAAAGAAAGAAAGGAGGGAGGGAGGGAGGGGAAGGGGGGGAAGGAAAGCGGCCAGGCTGGGTAAGAGGGAGGCAGTTTGCATCTTAGTTTATTTAAATCAGATCCTGCCAGGGAAAAGCATCCCTATCACATGTGTACTTCAGGAAGGGAGAGGGAGCAAACCCCCCTCCGAACCCCTAAATCAACTGGAAAACTGCTTGGGTTGCCACATTCCTTCAAGCTGGGAGAACTCAGGTTGCACCAGAGAGACTCTGACGAGGACCACGCTGTGCGGGGATGCGGCTGGACACGCAGGCACGCACCGCAAAAAAACCCAGCAACCCAGACCCGCAACCCCCCCCCAACATTTTCAGCCCAGCAAAGCCTACAAATTAATGTGAGAAACTGCCCCACTGCCTCCCTGGCCCCGCCGGCAGCCGGCATTCCTGCGCGCCCGCGGGAGATCCGCACCCTGCCTGTGAGCCGTGCTCCGCTCAGCCTCGCTCGCTCCTTCTCCTGGAGCTTTCTTTTCTTATCTAAGTCGGCAGCAAACTGATAAGGAGCGGACGATATGCCAAAAAAGAAAAGCAAACCACAAAAGAGAGAGGGAACAACAAAGAACCGAACCAAACCCAAATAGCTCCAACCTAACCCGCACCAGCTGCTCGCTACCGCTCTGAGAAGCATCAAGGAATCTTGTACTTACAGCCAGGGCTCGAGTGCATAATCCTCATCCCAGTGTGCTTGGGTTNCCGCCCCCCCCTTTTTTTTTTCTTTTTCTCTTTCTTTCTTCCCTCTTCTGCTTTTATTGTTAAAGAGTTGTTTGTTCCCATTGTCCATGGCTGGTGTGGATGCAGGGTGAAGCAGTTGGAATAACAAAAAAACAACAAACCAGACGCGATTTCATTGTGAGAAGGCAGTAAAAGAGGCAAGATGCTGTGCTTCTCCTGGTACTTTCTGCTTGGGAACCAGCAGCTCTCAGCTCAGGGAAGCAGGACTCTGTGTGAATCTCCCCCTCCCCTCCCCTCCTCTCTCTCTCTCTCTCACACACACGCATGCACACACACACACATACACACTTACTTTTCTTCTTCTTCTTCTCTCTCTTTTTTTTTTCCCTCCCAAAGAGGGCAGGTCGTTCCCTGAATCCCAATGAGTTAAGTCACTCACTTTCCTTTGCATGCATCACAGCCTCCTTAGAGCTGCAGGCACAAAAGAGCATTTAGCTGCCTCAAATTTGTCTACCAGGCCTGGCCTTAATTTGGTTGGGGTTTTTCTATTTTATTTCTTTTTTTTTTTTTTTTTTTTTGGTGTGTAGTTGTGGATTTCTTTTTCTTCCTTTTTTTTGGTAGGTGTTGCTGTTGGTTTAGGGTGGTTGTGTTTTGTTTCCTTCCCCCCCCCCAGTTTTGGATTTTATTCTTCTTTTAAGCTATAATTAAACCATCTATTTCACTTCATGTAGAAAACCACCACATCCTCAGATTTGAGGACCAAAGCACTAATGGTAACCTTTTAAACAAATTCCTGCACTTCCTTGGTCTGCAAGGGGCTTCACCAGCAATTGATGCTCGCTATTTCTAACCCCCCCACCCACCACCCCCCTNNACCCCCCTCCTCCCAACCTTGCACCCTGCTTCCTGCAAAGGTCAGAGCTCTCCAATCCACAGTTACTTCCCAATGTAGTCTTATATCAACAAAATCTCCTTGAAAGGATTACCAGCCTTTTAAAAAATGAGCTTTAATCTTAAATATAGATGGCAGCATATTCTGCTGCAATCAAATATGAGGGATTGTTTCAGAGAGCAACTGCAAGCACCAACGTGTGCTTGGGTGGGGGGTTAGGAGAGAGAGAGAAACCTAAGCATGGTCATACTCTGTGTTTGAGAGGCTATTTTATGTCCATGCTTTCTTCTAGTCAATTCAGGGTCACCTCTGGTTATCTTACATGTGCAGGAGCATCCCTGGATGTGTGTGGATATAAATATCTACAACTATATATGTACCTATATACAAATTCGATTTCTCCCTCTCTCTAAACACACATATATTGGTGTGTGACCGAGTGTGGCTGGCCACGTCATGATAGACAGTAGCCTGTCATGAGGCAAATGAGGCTCCAGAGCAACCCAGCGTTGATCCTTGCTGATGAGGACCTACCCAGAATGAAAGCTGGCCCACATGGAGGGCTGATGGGGGTCAAAGCCACCCCCTGCTATCTTGCTCCAGAGCTCAGCGGGCCTGTGAGGGGGCATCAGGTCCACCCTAACATCTCAGTCACTTTCTTTGCATCCTTGTCCTCTCCTAATTCCAGCTGCGCTTGCTCAAATGGGAGCTAATCCGACTCTAGAGGAGATTAAGGGACCAGAGATAGCTGCGTTTAGGATTACTGAAAGGAAATGAAGGAATCTAATCCACTCCCACCCCTTACGTTCCTGGGGTTCGCTAAGACCTTACACCACCTTTCAGGATTTTAAACAAATGAAATCACTTGGAGAAGGGGACAGAAGGAGAGCAAGTGATGCAGACTGGGTTTCCCCATCACTGCAGAGGATCAGGTGAATGGCAAAAGCGGCCATGGCTGAGCCACTTTCTTCTGCATCTCAGTAACCACTGGGTTTGAAGGGGCCCGAGGCTCGCAGTATCCTCAGAGCCCGGCTCAGGACCAGGGCAGGCCACGTATGAGCTGCAAAATCAATCCAGCAGTGATCTGAGCTGAAATACAACACCTACCTCCCACCTCCTCCTCTGCCACACCTCAAAAGCCCCCAACAGAATGGGAAGCTGTCTTGTTGCCAGTCAAGAAGAATTATCAGCAGATCTTAGAAGGTCTTTAGCTTCAGAGGATTGTTCTGCTCTATTCTGATTGCATAAAGCCAAGAAGAAAATAACTGATGCTTACTACAGTGATAAAAATAAGTCCTCTTGGCTTTCTTTCTTTCCCCTAGTTTCACTTTAAGCCAAGCAATCAACAGATCCTTTTGCTTCCAAACAATCTACAGCTAGCCTAGTCCTGAGACCAATTCCTGCTCCTTTGGAAAGACTGAGACACGAGTAGCACGTTAAAAATATCCATGATAAAACGCTTGGCTTTTTTACCACGTTAAAACTCCTTTCTTTCTGTTTTTCTATCCCNCCCCCCCCCCCCCCCCCCCCCCCCAGCAAACCTCCATGAAACCTAAAGGAATTTTGGTTTTCTTCCTTCAAATTTAACCTCCTTTTTCTCCTCCGATGATTTTAATATTTCGAGTGCCAGCAAACAGTAGATCTTATTTAACATGAAGGTGCTTCGTTGGATAGAGCTGCTTCATCTACTATTTTTCTGGGTAGTCTGAAACGCTTTTCAGTGCAGAAAAAGTGCTTTAATACAAGGCGGGGGGGGGAATGGCTAGTCATCCCTTAGCAAGATTTTGTTTTGTGGAGTGCTTGTCCTGGTCTTTTGGAAGCCTGGAAGCAACGTGAATCAAAAGCTTCGGCAGAGGCTCCATATATAGCAGGCACTAATTATTAAAGCTGATTTATTTAGGGCTCGTTTTTCCTTAGCAAGCCCATCACCCCGACCCAAGGCAGCAGCTCAGGATGTTTGTTCAAAGCTTATGAAAATGTAACCCAACTCATTGCTAGAAAGTTGTTGCTAATTAGTTGATAATAAACTTCTCCGGCCAGGACACAAAAGTCTTTCAGAAGTGCAAGGTGTTCTTTGTGATGGTCTCACAAGGGGAATTAGCATATCAATTCGGAGGGGGAACAATGCAGCGGGGAGCTTGCTTTCCACCCCCTCTTCCTCTTCTTCTTCCTCCCCCCGCCCCCTCCTCGCTTTCCTCTCCCTTCTCGCTTTCCTAACATTTTCAGTGGACGCGGAGGGCATGGAGGGGAAAGGCTGAGCCCGCTGCGCTCATCGCACCTCTATGGAACCATAGAATCATTGCACTGCTTTGGTTAGAAAAGACTTCAAAGATCACCAAGTCCAAGCGTCAGCCTAAGGCTACCACAGCTACTAAACCGTGTCCTCCGCTGCTATGGCCACAGGTTTCTTGAACCCCCCCAGGGAGGGGGACTCCACCACTTCCCTGGGCAGCCTCTGCCAATCCCTGACCGCTCCTGCAGCAAAGAAATTTTTCCTCATCTCCAACCCAATCCTCCCCTAGAACAATTTCAGGTCGTTTCCCCTCATTCTATCACCTGACACTAGGAAGAAGAGACCAAGCCCCATCTCACTGCAACCTCCTTTCAGGGTGCTGTAGAGAGCAATGAGGTCTCCCCATTGTAGCCTCATCCGGCTTTGGGTTGAAGCCGCTCCCGCTTGGACCACCGAGCAGCCCACCCCTCCACACCGCTGCCTTTACCACCACCCCTCCTCTGAAGCGCTGACAAATGGAGATAGCTGGGGGTTTGCGAGCCCCCGCCCTGCCTCCCCCCCTCCTCTCGCCACCCATGAAAGGGTTTTCAGTCTGAAAAGCTTCTTGCAAATGGATGTTTTACAACGCCCCCCGCCCCCGCCAAGGTAATTCTGCTGCCCAATATCCTTAATAAAGACTCTAGTTCCCCCTTCAGCTGGTCGAGGTTTCCCTACCAGACTGAGCTTTTCTCCCTTCACCTCTGAAGGGTGGATTCTTTTGGACCTCCCCACGCAGGTGGAAGCCACGACCCTGGGCAAAACCTGCAGCCACTTAGGAATTCAAATAACTGAGGGGGAAGAAATTCCATTCTTAGCGAATTTCTCCACTGATTGCAATCTCCTCCTGCTTGCTTTATTTGTATTAACACCCAGCAAAGCCCCAACAAGACACAAAACAAACACAAGGCACAACCAAACCCCCAAACCTTGGTGGCTCCTTGGTGCCGTGTCTAAGTGGGTGCCGCAGGGGGATGGAAAATCCATCTTCAGCAGGGCAGGCAAAAGCAATTAAACCAAACTCTGCACTGCTGAGGCCTCTGGTCCATCTCGTCGTGTTCCTACCCACGGGCTCCACAGCTCCCAGAGTTGTTCATCCACACGGTTAGAGAGCAAAGAGACGTCAAAGTGGGGTTTGGGCCCTACAGGTAAATCACAGCGAGTCCACGGAGTGGGGTTTGCCCTCGATGGTGGCTGCAGCTCAACTCTTTGTTTGGAGCGTGGGGAAGGGGCCAGGCTTGAGAAGATAAAAGCTGGGCTTGCCTAATCAGGGCAGAAATAAACCCAGAGATTTCAATCTTCTGAGCTTCTTCTGCCTTTCCTTGGGGGGGTGGGAAAGAAGCAGCACTCTCCAGTTGGCTCCCACTCAAAAAAAGGGGGATGCTTGAATATGGCTATTTTTAGGGACTGCAGCGAGATGGAGTGTGCACTAAAGCGTAGTGATATGCTAAGAAAGAGGGGAAAAAACCTGCTTCTTTCTCTCTCTCTCTTTTTTTTTTTTGTCCTCCTGGAATTGCCAGGGAAGCAGCAACACAGGAGAAATGCATTGTGTAATTAAAAGAAAAAAAACAGGGAGGGGGGGAGGAAAAAAAAAAGGAGGAAGTAATTCTGAAGAGAAAGTATTCCTAAAGAGAAAATATTTCTTAGTAGTATTTATTAAGAGAAAATACAAAGAGGAAGCACTTAAGAGAAATTATTTGTGAAGAGAAAGGATTTGTGAGGATAAAAGATTTATGAAGAGAAAGCAGAAAAAGGGAGCAGCTGTGAAGAGAAAGTATTTAGAAGAAAGTATGTGCAAAGAGAAAGGTTTTAAGAGAAATATGTGTTAAGAGAAAGTGATTCTTAAGTATTTATTAAGAGAAAGTATAAAGGGGAAGTATTTATTAAGGGGAAGTATTTATTAAGAGAAAGGAGATGGAGAAAATATTAAGAGGAAGTATTTATTAAGGGGAAGTGTTTATGAAGAGAAAGTATATAAAGAGAGTATTAAGAGGAAGTATTTATTAAGGGAAAGTATTTCTTAAGAGAAAGGATATAGAGAAAATATTAAGAGGAAGTATTGATTAAGAGAAAGTGCTTATTAAGAGCAAGTATATAGAGAAAATATAAAGAGGAAGTGTTTATTAAGAGAAAGTACATAGAGAAAATATAAATAGGAAGTGTTCATTAAGATAAATCACTTATTAAGAGTATAAAGTGTTTGAGAGAAACTACTTATGAGAGAAAGCATAAAGAGAAAGTATTTCTTAAGAGAAAGTCTAAAGTATTTAAGAGAGTGTTTCTTAGGAGTAATTATTTCTTAAGATAAATTATTTCTTAGGAGGAAGTATTTGGAAAGAGAAAATGTTTATGCAGCTAAAGCATTTCTTAAGAGATGATATTTGTTTTCGAAGGGCTGCATAAAGAGTCTTGAGCGAGGAGAATAAGCCCCCAAATCCTAGAAGCGTTTGTGAGATTCAGCTAAGGGGACAAAAAAAAAAGGACCCTTCAGGATGGTTGTTCCCCCCCAGTGCAAACCATCAGGGAGGAATCTGAAGAGAGCTTTACTTTCTGTGCGAAATCTCCATTGTTGCTGGGCAAACAATGGGAGCTGTGGGCGACTGGGAGGCTGTGAGAATGAATAGGGAATCCGCAGGATGTGTGCGGGTCAGTGCTTGGGGTCTCTGTCCTAAAGCCCCTTTCTCAGCTTGCCACAATGAAGTAGCACAAGGTTTAGTCTTTCCTGGGTCACTGGCCAGCCTCTATTATTCAACACTTCACAACAAAAAACACTTATTAATCAGCGCTGACCAGAGGCCCCTTTTGAAACAAGAGAAGAGGGGAGAGAGGGAGAAAAGAAGATTGAGAAACCCTGAACAGACTCTCCCAATACAACAGCAACTTTCTCAACTGGCCAAAGAGGTTTTGGGTTTTTTTTTTTCTTCTTCTTCTTTTTTTTTTTTTTCCTTTCCCCACAACAAAGTTTCCAATCAGGTCAGAGAGGATTGGACATTCCCCCCTGCCCCCACCTCTGCTCTGCCTCTCACTCTCTTTTCCTTCTTGCTCTGAAGATGATGGAGACTTTGTTTTGCAAGTAAGGATGGCTTTAGGTCAGATTGCCAAGGGCTGATCTCAGAGGTGCATCCTGGCTGTGGTGGAAGATTAAGGCTACTCCTCACCTGGGCCCCAGCTCTGGAGATGGCACAGGACAGAAGAGGTTTGCTTCTGGAGCTCTGCTCTTGTGCGTTAAGAGCTGATGGATGAGGTGTCAGGGCAGGAGTTTGTGTGAGGACTTGGTGCAAAACGCTGTGAGGAAGAGTCAGAAAGTGCCATGTATTGCCTGTGCTGAGGGCAGCCGTGGGCTTGTGGCTGTTGAGCCTGATTTCCTAGCAGGAAATATTGCAAAAGGCTAAGTGGGGAGCTGGGGGGGAGGGGTGGGGGGGGGAAAAGGGCCTGAGGGGTGGAAGAGGAGAACTTGATATTCCTCTGTGCAAAAACCAAGAGTCGGGGGCAGTGGGGAAAAGGGATCTTGAAAGATCTAATCAGTGCTCATTTAATTTGCAGGGGGAGGTGGCTGTTTGGTTCCTTTCTGGTGGTCGTTATTATACTATTTATTATTATTATTATTATCATCATCATCATTGTAATTTCATTATCTTAATTATTATTTCTTTGTTGCCTTCTGATAATGTTTAGGACGTTTAATTATTCTTCAGTTGGTGTTTGTATGTAATGAACTAGGCAGAGATTTTCACCCAGCCCACCTCATGATGCTTCTCACCCCCCTCCCCTCCCCCAGAATAACTTGGAGCAGAGAAGTTCAGTTTGTTGGCTAAAGCTGCTCTCTTAGGACTTTTTTTTTCCCTGAGTGGAGAAAATGACTGGAACAAAAAAAAAAATAGAATAACTGGAGGTAGCTCAGACTTTGTTAACAGCAGAGATGCACCTGAGAGAACAAAGCAATTTGTACTCTTCTTTTACTTAACAAACGCAGAGAGACAGCAAATATTGAATCTCCTGCAGATCACCTGAGAAAATGAAATTGTTCTGGTGGGGGGGGTGGGGTGTGTAAAAGAAAAAAATAGTCCAGAAGAAAGGCAAAAGAAGGTTAATTTATTTCATTTTTGCTGACTGAGTGGTGTGTGTAGGGCTGGGGAGGTGGTGGGTGGGTTTTGTCCGACTGAAAATGTGCACAGGTTTGAGTGGATGATCCTCAGGGTCCCTTCCGACCTGGCAGTTGTGGGAGTCTCTGATTTTTAACTCGGGTGTGGCACTAAATAGTTGGGACCTTAGTGAAAGCTGCTCCTCAGACCCTCTGAACATTGGCATTTGTAGCGTGCAAGCTGTGAGCAGTGCACCACAGAGCTGCTCGCTAAAGGGCAGCCAGAATCAAGTGGGGATTCTTGGGGGGGAGGGATCCCCCAGTTTGCAGTGCAAACACCAGGCTGCAGCTCACAATTTACTCACTAAAGAATGCTTTACTTCAGCATTTAAGTGCTCATGGTAGTGTATCCTCTCTTTTCCCTTCCCTCCCTCAACTATTCTCTTGCTCCCATTTTGCGGTGCTTGATGGTGCAGCAATAAGCTGTGAGCAGTGCAGCACAGAACTCACTAATGGGTTGTGTTGGTGGCAGGCAGCATAAAAAGGTTATTTTGGAGGAGAGGTGGTGAGGAGCTTGGGTATAGCACTAAATAGTTAGGACCTTAGTGAAAGCTGCTCCTCAGACCCTCTGAACATTGGCATTTGTAGCGTGCAAGCTGTGAGCAGTGCACCACAGAGCTGCTCATGAAAGAGCAGCCAGAATCAAGGGGGTATTCCTGGGGGGAAGGGATCCCCCAGTTTGCATTGCAAACACTAGGCTGCAGCTCACGTTTTACTCACTAAAGAATGATTTAACTTAAAGAATGCTTTACTTCAGCATTTAAGTGCTCATGGTAGTGTATCCTCTCTTTTCCCTTCCCTCCCTCAACTATTCTCTTGCTCCCATTTTGCGGTGCTTGATGGTGCAGCAATAAGCTGTGAGCAGTGCAGCACAGAACTCACTAATGGGTTGTGTTGGTGGCAGGCAGCATGAAAAGGTTATTTTGCGGGGGGGGGGGTGGAGGTCCCCACAGATTTGCAATACAAGCACCAGGCTGCAGCTCACCTTTTACTTAATAAATAATGTTTTGCTTAGGACTACTTTACTGAGGTGCTCCTAGGGTGTGTTCCTCCCCCCCAAGATTGTGTTACTCCCATTTTTTGCAGAGCCTGACGTTGCAGCAATGGAGTAATCAAGTGTTAGCTAAATTATTTAAAGCTTGGGATTAAAGGCCTTAGCTCTGAGTGCTGACAAGCTTTCAAACCTAGCCTGGGAAAGAAAAAGGGTTGTGTTTTTTTTTGTATCCTTTCCTCTGTGTGTGTGTGTACACTTTGAAAAATCATTTGGAAAAGTACAGTGAATTATCCTCAAAATGTATGCACAGAGAGAATGAATAATTCTTTCACAAGCTGCTCTCCAAAGGAATGAGTGACTAGTGAAAAAAAAACCCCAACCCCAGCAGCAATGTGTACACAACAACATTGTGGCACCTGCAATGGTGTTTTTAACAGAGTCATTCCTTTCATTGCAGCTTGTTTAAAGGAGCTCCTTTTACTTTAGGACTTGGGTTTGGTCTGCAACAGGGAGGGTGCCTCGATTCAACAACGATGGCTGGGTTTGGGCTTTGAGTTCCTTTATGGTTTGAGGCTTTCCACTTCCTCTCTGGCTCCTCAGAATCATAGAATCCTTGAATGGGGTTAGGTGGGAAGGGACCCCAAAGATCATCATCCAGTTCTAATCCTTTTTCCAGGGAGGGATTAGAGCAGAATCCTGGACTAATGCCAGACCTGAATCCTTTCCACCTGAAGAGGACAGGCTGGGTGAGTTAGGACAAGGAGCAATGGGTGTAAGTTGCAGCAAAAGAGGTTCTGGCTCAACACATGGGGCAATTTCTTTACTGTAAGGGTCACAGAGCACTGGCACAGGCTGTCCAGAGAGGTTGTGGAGTCTCCTTCTCTGGAGACTTTCAAGGCCTGTCTGGATGTGTTCCTGTGTGGTCTCTGTTAGATAGTGTTGTCCTGCTGTGGCAGGGGAGGTTGGTCTGAATGATCTCCTTGGTTGGATTGGATGGTCTCCTTGGTTGGACTGGATAATCTCCTTGGTTGGACTGGATGATCTCCTTGGGTCATTTCCAGCCTCTAACATCCTGTGATCCTGTGGGTTAGGGCTGTTCAGCCTGGAGAAGAGAAGGCTCTGAGCAGAGCTGATGGAAATCTATAAGACCCTACAAGAAATCTGGGAGTGGTTTGGATTGGAAGGGACCCCAAAGATCAGCCAGATCCAACTCCCCCCTGCCGTGGCCAGGGACACCTGCCACCAGCCCAAGTTGCTCAAGACCTCATCCAACCTGACCTTAAACACCTCCCTGGACGATCTGTGCCAGTGTCTCACCACCCTGACTGCAAAGAATTTCTTCCCAACCATCAGTCTTAATCTCCCCTCCTCAAGCTTAATTGATCATTGTTGTTAAATAGCTGTGAAGACCATTTCTCTACTGTAACTTAAGAGCAGATGAGTAGCTCTGTTCTCATTCCATCTCTGTACATCCTTTGGGTGATATTCTTCAGTGTCCTTCACAGAAAGGAGGATTTTTATCTCTTTCCCCTAGTTTATCCGAAAAAGAGCAGTAGCAGCTACAGCTCTGCAAAGGTCTCATCATTAGTGGGTTGTTCTGTGCCATCAGAAGGCATCTATCAGAAATGTTGCTATATAATGTCAGCTTCTCTTCCCACCCTTGCTAATGGCTGATTGTGTGAGTTAAGTCCCATTTAAATCAGCAGGACTATTCAAAAGCTAAGCCGCTGCTCTGCATGACAAAGGGAAGGACGAAAATTTGGCCTTGGGGATTGTTGGAGAGAAGGAGAGAGGGCTGAGAGTGAGGAAGGATGCTCAAATCCATCTTTAATGCCCATCTTTGCGCAGGGCTTGAAGAACACTCACCCTGCTGCTCGCACCAGGCTGTAGCTTCTGCCAAGAGGGGCAAACGCAAGCCTCTGGGGATAAGAAAGGCTGGCAAGGGTGGGAAGTGGTGGGGAAGACCAGAAGGGTGAGGACAACACTGCTTTAGCTGTGTGCCAGGCTGAAGGATCAGTGTAGAGCTGGAGATGGGCTTAAGAAAGCAAAGAAGCTTGAGGTAGCCACCGTAAAGCACTCAGCAAACAGAAGATATTCTTCCTGTGAGGTAACACAGCGTTTGGGGCTTTAAAATAGTTTTGCAGTTATTCAGATGGATCTGTTAAGGTAGAAAGATTTTTTGGTTTGCCTTGTCTGTACAGAACATCCTTGGTTAAAAAATATTTTATTGTATTTTACTTTATTTTGCTTTAACTTTATTTTACTTTGCTTTATTTATCTTCATTTCGCTTCTCCTCTTTATTTCACCTCTCTTTATTTCACTTCTTCATTATTTCACTTCTCCTCTTTATTTCACTTCTCTTTATTTCACCTCTCCTCTTTATTTCACTTCTTGTTTGGATTGCCCACCAGCCCAATATCTGTGCCAGTGTTCACCTATTTCACCTCTCCTCTTTATTTCACTTATTCACTTCACTATTTATAACTTCTCCACTTCTCCTCTTCACTTTTCCTCTTCTCTTCACTTCTTCTGTTCACTTCTTCACCTCTTCACTTCACTGCTTTGCTTTACTTCTAAATTTATTTTTTTTTTTACACAACAGACAATCTACAGGATTTTGGCTGCTCTGTTCCTAGATGATCTGTGACCCAGTGAGGAGTTGCTTTCCTCCCTCGTGGGTTGTAGCCACTCCACTCGCTAAAGCTTCCACTCGAATGATTTCAAGGCGAGTTTGGTTGTAATTCTAAATGCCCAGAGATCAAGGTGCTGTGGATTCATAGATTCATGGAATGGGTTGGGTTGGAAGGGACCTTAAAGATCAGCCAGTTCCAATTCCCTGCCATGAGCAGACAAGGGGCATCCATAGCCTCCCTGGGCAACCTGTTCCAGTGCCTCCCCACTGTCACTGGAAAGAATTTCTTCCTAATCTCCGGTCCAAATCTTCTCTCATCCAGCTTCAATCTATTCCCCCTCAGCTCCTTATAGACCAGGACCTTGGGACCTTCAGTCCCAGCAGCTGATGAGCTGAAGGCCTGCTGGGAAGCAGAGAAGGGAATAAAGACCTGAATCTGTTGGTTTGCAAACCTATTTTAACATATTTCCCCCTCCCTCCTTTGTGGGTTTTTGTTAGGTAGTATCTGAGTGGGAAAATGCTCACCCAAAAAAGAGTTGTTTCTGCAGGATTCCAAACTACTGAGTCATTCTTCCCAAGCCTTTGATTGTTATTATTATTTTTAATAATACATTCAGGGCTTGTTTGCCTGCTTTTGAGCCTGAGGCCTCAGAGCTTGCAAACTTTTCAAAGGCTGGAAATTGACTTTAAAAAAAAAAAAAACAACCAAAAACACAACCCAGATTTGAGCTTCTCTTGCAGATATCTTGATCAGAGCAGCTGGGGCTTTTTAAAGCACTGGCTCATGGAAGTGGGAAAGCTGGCAGCAGTTGGAAGCTGAGGAAAGGGGCTGGAATTACTCTGAAGTGTCACAGCTCAGTGAGAGGCTTCAGAAGGATGAGCAAAACTTTCTGGAGTTCTGCTGTGGGAGCTGTTTGGGGTGGGGGTGAGTCTTTTCAGGGACCCTCACTTGAAGGACTGCAGATTGGGTCCACTTCCAGGCTCCCCAGTTCAAGTGAGATGGGGAACTACTGGACAGAGTCCAGTGCAGGCTGCAGAGATGAAGAGCCTGGAGCAGCTCTGTGAGGAGCAAAGGCTGAGAGCCCTGGGGCTGAGAGCCTGCACAAGAGCAGCCCCAGAGGGGATCTCAGCAATGCTCAGCACGAGCTAAAGGGTGGAGGGGAAGAGGATGGGGCCACACTGTTGTCAGTGGTGCCCAGGGACAGGCCAAGGGGCACTGGGCACAAAGTGGAGCCCAGTAGGTTCTGTCTGAACAGGAGGAGAAACTTCTTTGGTGTGAGGGAGCCTTGGAGCAGGCTGCCCAGAGAGGTTGTGGAGTCTCCTTCTCTGCAGAGCTTCCAACCCTCCCTGGCCATTGTGCTCCTGGGCAAGCTGCTGTGGGTGCCCTGCTTTAGCAGGGGGCTGGATTGGATGATTCCCAGAGTTTCCTTCCAATTCCAGCATGCTGGGAATCTGTGAAACTGTGGGAAGGGGATGCTGGTGAGAATGAACTTTGTAGCTGCTGTGTTGAGGCTGGTCATTGATGTCTGAATCTCACAGAGGGGCACAGGGAGTGAGGCAGTAACTCCTTCCAGAGGCAGGAACATGGACTGGGGCTGGGGGGGAGAAGCTGCTGCAGCTGCACAAAAATGTGGGTTTTTTTTTAACGACAGAAGTCATGGTTTGGGGAAATAAAGAACCAGTAGATGGCGTTCAAAAATGTTCTGCTCTCTTTGGAGGCTGCTGTGGCCCAAAGCAAGTTCTTGTTTTGGCAGCTGGATTCAGGTATGAAGGGATGGGAGACTTGAGCTTAATGAAGAGGTTCCTCGTAAATGTTGAGCGCTAGAGAATAATTAAAGGGGTGAGAGTAATTGGATCTACTCTTCATCTCTTTCCACAAACACCTTTTCAGCTCCTGATGAGATGTCAAACCTTCAGCTTTGCAATCCAAATTTCAGCAAGGGATGTCCCCTCTTCAGTCTTCTCTTCTGTGGGATTTTCTCTTTGGGAGGGAAACACAGCAAAAGGAAGGAGATTGGGGTAGGCTTTTTTCGTTTGGTTGGGGGTTTTTGTGTGTGTTGCTTTTTCAGTTGTTAGGGTTTGGGTTTTTTCCTCTATTTCCCCCCCCCCCTTTTTATTCAGCTTTACAGATGAAAATAACCTGCAGGAGAGATCGAGCAGCAAATAGCTCCTGAGAAAATGTCAATGCTTTAGGAAGTTGTGGGTCCATGAAGTAGGCTCTGTTTGGCACTCTTGATTTCAGTTGTGTTGCTGCTGTTGCATATTGATCTGTTCAGTCTTCTGTCATCATAAGGACAAGGAGCAATGGATGGAAGCTGCAGCACAGGAGGTTCCAGCTCAACACAAGGGGGAACGTCTTTACTGGAAGGGTCACAGAGCACTAAGTGCCACATCCAGGCTCTGCTTCAACACCTCCAGGCACAGCAACTCCATCACCTCCCTGGGCAGCCCATTCCAATGCCAATCACTCTCTCTGCCAACAACTTCCTCCTAACATCCAGCCTAGACCTGCCCTGCCACAGCTTGAGACTCTGTCCACTTGTTTTGTTGCTGGGTGCCTGGCAGCAGAGCCCAACCCCACCTGGCTACAGCCTCCCTTCAGGGAGCTGCTGACAGCAATGAGCTCTGCCCTGAGCCTCCTCTGCTGCAGGCTGCACACCCCCAGCTCCCTCAGCCTCTCCTCACAGGGCTGTGCTCCAGGCCCCTCACCAGCCTTGCTGCCCTTCTCTAAACACCTTCCAGCACCTCAACATCTCTCTTGAATTGAGGAGCCCAGAACTGGACACAGCACTCAAGGGGTGGCCTGAGCAGTGCTGAGCACAGGGGCAGAAGAACCTCCCTTGTCCTGCTGCCCACACTGCTCCTGAGCCAGCCCAGGATGCCATTGGCTCTGCTGCCCACCTGGGCACTGCTGCCTCCTCTTCAGCTCCTCTCTGCCAGCACCCCCAGCTCCCTCTCTGCCTGGCTGCTCTCAGCCACTCTGTCCCCAGCCTGTAGTGCTGCTTGGGTTTGTTGTGGCCAAAGTGTAGAACCCTGCACTTGGTTCAGTCTCATCCCATCGGCCCCTGCCCACCCACTCTTGCAGCAGAGTGAGGCAGCAGAACTGTCTCCTGCAGGAACTTTGCAGTTAGAACAGATTTGTCTATTAACCAAGAGGTTTTGGGTTAGTTTGGTTGATATTTATAACTCCTCGCTTCATTCTGTCAGCTCTGCTCAGCATTTGGACAGCTATAAGTGGAAGGACATAAAACCAGGCCTTCTAAATATAGACCTAAATACTCTGTGATGACTTTTCCCTGTCTTTTATTTATATATTTATTTTCCTATCAGGTTTATATGTTCTCTACCCTGCTTGCCTGTCCCTGGCATCCTGTCGTAATTAGAGCTCATTTGCAGCAGCCTGTAGGAGTTGCCTGTTCCTTGTGACGGTGCCACCACTTCAACCCATCCCAAGAAACCTTTTTCCTCACACCATCCATGGATTGGTAGAGTCATAGAGTGGCTTGGCTTGAAGGAGCCTTAAAGATCATCTAATTCCAACTCCCCTGCCACAGGCAAGGGACATTTTCTCCCAGAGTTAGCCAGAACCTCTTTGCCCTTGGATTAGCAGCTCCATCCAGCACCTCACAAGAAACCCTTCTCCTCACACCATCCATGGATTGATAGAGTCATAGAGTGGCTTGGCTTGGAAGGGACCTCAAAGATCATCCAGTTCCAACTCCCCTGCCACAGGCAAGGGACATTTTCTCCCAGAGTTAGCCAGAACCTCTTTGCTCTTGGATTAACAGCTCCATCCAGCACCTCACACATCAGGCAGCAAATGTGTACAGGGTGTTAATATTTCCATAAGAGGAAACCAGTGCAGACAACAAACTCTGTGAGGTAGGCTCCTTCTGTAATTATCTTTTCCCTGAGGTACCTATTATCTTTCATGGTGGAATAAATTGTGTTGATAATTTTATTCATTTCAATGGGAAATGGGTTCTGAAAAGGAGGAACTGAAAGGGGCAGGGATCAGCAAAAAGGCAATGAAGGCTCCACCTTGATGCTAACAAGGTTGATTTTGGCATGTCCTGCAGTTCTGTATCCCCGTGTGGTACCCTGGGTAAATGCATCTGCTTTATTCTCCAGGAGTCAAACTGGTTTGCAATGGCAGCTAATTGTCTGAAGAGTCCCCACAGTATCTTTAAGCATTTTAAGGCAAGCTTTGGTTATGATTTGTCCTGAACTTTTAACATCTCTATACCAAGTAGTCTTCTGCTGTGTGGTCTAGGGGAGTGCTAATTACTCTGCTCTGAGTAATAACCTTTGTAACTTCATTGTAGTCATACTAACTCGAGCAGAAGACACTGATGAGTCTGGCCTCATCCTCTTGTCCCCCAGCCTTTAGCTCCCGCTGAGCATTGGTCAGATCCCCTCTGGGGCTGCTCTTCTCCAGGCTAACCAGTCCCAGGTCTCTCTCTCCTTGCAGAGTAGAGTTATAGGTTGGACTTGGTGATCCTGAAGGGCTTTTCCAACCTGGATGTTTCTGTGATCCTGTGAGATGCTCCAGGCCCCTCAGCATCTTTGTGGCCTCTACTGGATTTATTTCTGTCACAGCTGACCTGTGGATTTGGTCTGTGAAAACTTTACCACTCTCATTTTAATCTGAAGTCAAAAATAACCACCCCTGAGGAGAGGATTATGTTTGTGTTATTAAAAATGTATATGATGCAAGAGGAATGCCAGGTACAGCTTCCTCTGTGACTGCCCAGATTGACCCAAGGACAGCCATAAATCCTGCTTATCTTCTTCCTCCCTGTGCTCCAGTCCCTGCTCTTACTCTCAGAAGAATATTTTAATCCTGGGAAACTCATGGAAGTGCCTTCATTAGAGTAGGCATCAGCTACCCCTTGAAATCAGTGCAGTTTGGGTGCCTGCCCTCCTCTGAGATCCAATCTCCAACTCACTTGTTCAAGGTCACAGGTGCAGTGTGCTGGGGGAGGTGAGATTTGAATTCAGGGGCTCTGGCTGCTGCTTTTGTCTCCAAGACCACCTCCTCTCTGGGATGTAGAAAAGTCTAGAGGCTATTAACCTAAGGGCTGCCTGGTTCGGGAAGCAAGGAGAAGCTGGGAAGCAGCCTACTCAGCTGACCTAGAAGGGTTACACAAATAGCTGTCAGATTTAACCTGAGCAATGGTGATGCCTCCTTCTTTTTCCTTTTCTTTATTTGTCTCTTTCTTTCTGAGCCTTTGCTTTCAGGCTCTGTCTGAAATTGGGCATCCCAGGATGAATATTTTACCGTCTGGCCAGGACAGGTTGAGAAAAGCTTTGGTGTAGCCGTGCCTGTGCCAGGGCAAAGCTCCTGAGGGAGCACAGGGCTCACAGGAAGAGGCACAGTGCAGATTCCTGCTTCTGTTCTCCCCTTTTTGCCTTGCACTTAGGGCTGTGCCCCTGCAGCACACTGGTACAACAGGAAAGCTAGAAATGGGTAGATTCAGACTGGATGCTCTTCTCCAGGAGGGTGGTGAGAGCCTGGAAGGGGTTGCCCAGGGAGGTGGTGGAAGCCTCATCCCTGGAGGTGTTTAAGGCCAGGCTGGCTGAGGCTGTGGCCCGCCTGATCTAGTGTGAGGTGTCCCTGCCCGTGGCAGGGCGGTTGGAGCTGACTGATCCTTGTGGTCCTTTCCCATCCTGACTGATTCTATGATTGTATGAAATCATTTGGAGGGCAGAGATGGGCACTGATGGATTAGGAACAACAGAATAGTTTGAGATGACCTTTAGTGCTTGGTGCATAACCCATTTGCCACTAGGATGTCTTGCCACCAAACTTCACCAAGCCCCTTGGAAAACCTTCTTTGTTTCTCTTGGAAGCTGAGAGCCATGTCAGTGAGTCCCTGTTTTGGAAGGAGATTCTTGGAGGCTTTGTTTGTCACATTTGGAGCCCATCCTATCTCTTGGTTAGTGGGTTTGGAAAGCACTGACTGCTGCCTCTCAAAAACAAGCCAGCAAGCAAAACTGGCAACTCCTTGCTGCTTCACTCCTTCAATACACAAAATGTTTTGTTCTGGTTTGTTTCTTAATAGCTGCCTCCAGCAACTCAGTGGATTAAGTTGGATTCCTTTTGAAAGAAAATAACATGCAGCCACTGGAAATGTGGTGTTGGTTATGGTTCCTGGAGAGGACCAGGCTCCAGTGTGACATTTGCTTTGTTCTGGCTGTGTGAGGGTTCATGTCTCAGTGGGAAAGACATCCAGAGTGAGGAGGAATTAATTTTGCTTTGGGAGGGCCAGGGAAGGTGGAGGGAGAGGAGGATTAAACTTGAGTTCAGTGGTGCTGCCTTCCACGTAAGTGGCAAAAACTTCAATAGGCTTAACTGGTATCATGATCTCAAGAAGCCACCAAAGAGACTGGGTCTGGTCCCACTGGCACTGCTGTCTGCTCATCACTTGCTGTGCTGTAGTGCCTGGCAGGGAGGCTTTCTCATCCTGCACTCCCAGGAAAGCTGCTGAGGGGCTAGGGTGAGTTAAAATTACATGACTGAACTGGTGTTGCTGGCACAGACCCTGGGCAGCTTGGAATCAGCCAGAGCAGCTGAGCTGAGTTGGCCCCAGGTGAATCTCATCCCATAAACCTCATCCTCAGTGTAAAAAGGAAATCTGGGGAGGGTAGGGATCCTCCTATGTAGGCTCCTGCTCAGGCTCATCCTGATTCTGCTCCTTTCCTTCCCCAGAGGCTGCCTTCCAGTTTACTGTGACTGCTGCACCTTCCCTGGGTGAGTTTAGCTTCATCTATTCTATATTTGAGGGGTTTTGCCTGTTTGATTCAATCCACTTCCATTCCAGCCCATGGGTCTCCTCTCCTTCTCCTCAACCCCTGTTTTTTTTTTGGCTGGGGAGAGGTCAACTGATGGTGACAGAGCAACTGCTGTAGGTTGGTCCCAGATAGGGGCTAAGCCTAGACAAATGCTCCAACTTCATGTTTGATTCCTCCTGTTTGATGTGGGGATTTCAAAAGACTGAACGTTGCAGGTTAGAGTTGCACTTGAAGGCCAAGTACTAATAAAATGTGGGTTGCTGTTTCCTCTCTTAGCTCTGCAAATTCCTCCTCCTAATGAGCTCCTTTAGTTAAGCTTGTTCAAAGGGTTTCTTTGGGAAGTAGATGAGGTATAATTAATTAGAAATCCTACCCAATATTGTATGGATGAGAAACTGTAGAGCTGAAATGGCTGAGTTTGTGAAGAGAGCAAGGTGGTGTTGCCATGTTGGGTGAGTAACAATTTCATTGCCTCTCTCAAGTTGGGACAGCTCAGGCAGGTGCTTAGTAAGAGAGAAAAGATTATTAAACAGTGGAATAATTACAGGGAGATGTTATTCCAGAGCTTTCTTTGACATGTGGCTTTAGGCTATGTGGCTAAGGGAATTTGAAAGAGGTCTACAAGAGAGCCAGGAAAAGACCTTTACAAGGGTTTGTAGTGGTAGGATGAGAGGGAAGGGATTGAAGGTTGAAAAGAGGAGACTGAGACTGGAGATTGGGAAGAAATTCTTTGCAGTGAGGCAGGTGAGACACTGGCACAGGTTGAGGGTGGTGAGACACTGGCACAGGTTGAGGGTGGTGAGACACTGGCACAGGTTGCCCAGGGAGGTTGTGGAGCACAGAATCACCCAATGTGATCTTTGATCTGTGCTCCATAACCTCCCTGGAGGTGTTCAAGGTCAGGTTGGATAAGGTCTTGAGTAACTTGGGTTGGTGGCAGGTGTCCCTGGCCATGGCAGGGAGTTTGGATGTGGCTGATCTTTGGGGTCCCTTCCAATCCAAACCATTCCCAGATTTCTTGTAGGGTCTTATAGATTCCCATCAGCTCTGCTCAGAGCCTTCTCTTCTCCAGGCTGAACAGCCCTAACTCTCCCAGTCTGTCCTCTTCAGGTGGAAAGTTTCCCTGCCCCTAGCAAGGGGATTAGAACTGGATGATCTTTAAGATCCCTTCCAACCCAACCCATTCCATGAATCTACGAAGGTGCGAAATCAGCTTTTAAACAGGAGAGCAATTACCTGCTGGATCCTACAGCAGCCTCACATCAACACTCAGCTCTCCAGAGAGCAGGAGTGGGGGGAGGGAGGAAAGATGTCTTAAAAATGATGGTGATTTAATTTGATTTTGCCCTAGGATGACATTCCTCCTGAGTATTTGTGAAAATGAAGATGAATATGCAGGGCTACATTTGGTTGATTCTGCGCCAGATGGCCAGTTGCAGAGGCTGAACTAAGCTGAACTGATTGATTCCTTTTTGCCATATTGCATGCTGGCATTTACCAGAGCTCACATCATTCAGAGAGAAATCTTTTTATTCCCCCCCCCCTCCTCTTATCTTTTTGGTGCTTTTTCTTCCCATTTGTTTATTCAGAGAATCATAGAATGGTTTAGGTTGGAAGGGACCTCAAAGCTCAGCCAGTTCCAACTCCCCTGCTATAGATAGAGACACCTCCCACTAGAACAGGTTGCACAAAGCCTCATCCAACCTGGCCTTGAACATCTTCAGGGAGGTTGTGGAGCACAGAAGATCTTTGATCACATTGGGTCCTTCTGTGCTCCACAACCTCTCTGGGCAACCTGTGCCAGTGTCTCACCACCCTCACTGCAAAGAACTTCTTCCTAACATCCAGTTTCAGTCTCCCCTCTGCCACTTCAAACCCATTCCTCCTCTTCCTGCCATTCCCAGACCTTCTCAATAGTCCCTCCTCAATGCTCCTGCAGCCCACTTCAGATCCTGGAAGGCCACTCCAAGGGCTCCTCCAAGCCTTCTCTTCTCCAGCCTGCACAGCCCCAACTCTCTCAGCCTGTCCTCACAGCAGAGCTGCTGCAGCCCTCTCAGCATCTTGGTGGCCTCCTCTGCACTGGCTCCAACACTTCCATGTCCTGCTTGTGCTGGGAGCTGCAGAACTGCACCCAGGAGTGCAGGTGGGGTCTGAGGAGAGCAGAGCCAAGGGGCAGAATCCCCTCCCTTGCCCTGCTGCCCACACTGCTCTTGCTGCAGCCCAGCACAGGGTTGCTGTCTGGGCTGCACTCACACTGCAGGCTCCTGTGGAGCTTTTTATCACCCCAGACCCCCAGGGCCTGTTCCTCAAGGCTGCTCTCAGCCATTTCCTACCCAGCCTGGAGTTGTGCTTGGGATTGCACCCACCCAGGTGCAGGACCTTCCACTTGGCCTTGTTGAATGTCCTGAGGTTGGCCTGGGCACAGCTCTGCAGCCTGTCCAGGTCCCTCTGGATAGATCCCTGCCCTCTGGCAAGTCGACTGTGCCACACAGCTTGGTGCCATCTGCAGGCTTGCTGAGAGTGCTCTGATTCTTCAGTCCATGTCACTAACAGAGATGTTACACAGCACTGGTGCCAGCCCTGACCCCTGAGGGAGCCACTTGGCAGTGGTCTGCAGGTGGCCATTGTGCCCTTGGTCACCACTCTTTGGGTGTGATATTCTCCATTTCTTGGGATGACCTCAAAATGGATTCTCCCTCCCTTTTCCTTCCCCATCTCTCTTCAAAGGGTTGGGCTTTTCCCTACCAGCAGTGACTCTCTTGGAGTTGGGTTTTTATTTTTGTCTTTAGACCCACCAGGGCTGGGTGCTAGGTTGAACTGGATGAGCCTGGAGCTCTCTTCCAACCTGCTTGATTTTATGAAAATATGAGTTGCTATTAATTTTGAGCCATTTTATAGGTGTCTGTAATAAACAACACATCTGCAATGGGCTACCATGTGTGAATGTGCACCTTAGAGTTCAGGATTAGGTGGATTTTAGGGCAAGATTTCAAAGGCCTCATGAATGTAAGTTTTCTTGTTCAGTTTTGTGAGTTTTGAAGTGATTTCAGTTGAAGCTGATTAAAATTCTTTCTACTTCTAGTGGCAGTACACAACTTTTTGAGTTATTTCCATGCCTATCCAAAGCCTCTTGGAATACATTAGCCAGACCTTCTGATATTAACTTGAAGCTTTGCTGTGAAATAAAATAGTTTGATCATGTTCTCTGAACTGTTTCATGTGGGTATTTTACCAGCTGGCAGAGTGAAATGGGTCTGGAAGTGAAGCAGCTGATGCTAAAGTTTGCTATCTACCTTACCCTGGGCACCCCCTGATGCTTGGGCTCAAAAACATGTGGCAGGAGTGATACAGATCTCAACTTTCTTCACCACTTTGTCACCTGTAGCAGTTCTGGAAGTCGAAGTGAGCAGTCAGAAACCCATCTGATGGGATTGAGGAGGATTAAAAAGGGGTGAAGCTACAGTACTTTATTGACCTGGGTCTTCACATTAACCTGATCTGATCCTTTAATTGCTGTGACTAGAGGGAGGCTTTTGCAGTCCTGCTTAGCAGCACCCCACGCTTTTTTAGTCCATAAAGAGCTTGTCCCATTCATGTGGCTTCCTCTTTTGAGATTACAGATTTGAAGGAAGAAGGAATGCAGCTTGTGGTGGTGTTTTGTTAGGCTTCCCCCCTGCTCCCTGGCAGTCCAGAGGAGAAAACTACCTAATGTGTACGTGTGGGATACAACAAAGCATAACCACAACCCCTCTGGCTTGGCAGGGACAGGGGGAAGGGATTTGAGAATCAGTCCTCATTGAAGGGGTTGCTTATTTGGCAGGACAGGGTGAAAATAGCAACTCAAAACATAAGGTTTTAATTTTATGGAGGTAGTGGAAGGGATTTAGGTTGGGCTTGGTGATCCTGAGGGTCTTTTCCAACCTGGATGTTTCTGTGATTTAATGTTGGGTTTTGGGATGATCAGGCCTGGAATCAAATGAAAGGAATTGTTTTCCTCCTGCCTGTGGACATCTGCCCCTGCTCAAAGGCTCAGAGAACCAACATGTTGCTGAGATCCAGGTAGCCTGATAGATACACATGATCATATATATATATAGAGGGGTGATATATGATACCATAATTAATAACTGGTATTTTCCCTGGATTTGGGGAAGCAGCTGCAGCCCACTGATAAGGGCCTTGATGAGAGGAGAAACCCAGGGTGAGCTTTAATGATTATAATTTGTCGTGATGGAGAAGGGTGAAACAATCATTTCAATTCCTGAACTGACATAGGAGTGGGCTGCTGGGTGAGGCATGAAAAGGGGATGCAGGTTGTGACTAAAGAGCTGAAGACACAGCTAAGAGTGGGATAGAAAGTGGGAGCAGTCTCCTGAATTTTGGCATGAATGTCTTGCAGAGCATTTCAGGCAGATCCACCCAGGGGGCAGGCAGAGGGAGCAATCTGAACCTGCTTTTGAGTTGAAGATGCAGTGAGTGATGGTAGAGACAAGGACAAACTTGAAGCTCCCTTCCAGCCCTACCCACTGCATGACTCTGTAAGAACTGGAGAATTTTAAAGGAAAAGGGAGAGGAAAGAGAAGGGAGAACCTGACCCAAAACATGGAGGTAATGGGAAGAGCTCAACAGCATCCCAGCAGGGCTGGGGCTGGAAGGGATCTCTGGAGAGCATCCAGTCCAACTGCCCTGCTGAAACAGGGCACCCACAGCACCTTGCCCAAGGTCATAACGGCCAAGGGGCATTGGAAGCTCTCCGGAGAAGGAGACTCCACAACCTCTCTGGGCAGCCTGCTCCAGGGCTCCAGCACCCCCACACTGAAGAAGTTTCTCCTCCTGTTCAGATGGAACCTCCTGGGTTCCAGTTTGTGTCCATTGCCTCTTAGTCTGTCCCTGTGCACCACTGACAAGAGTCTGGCCCCATTCTCTTGCCCCTCACCCTTTAGGTCTTGCTGAGCATTGCTCAGATCCCCTCTGGGGCTGCTCTTCTCCAGGCTCACCAGCCCCAGGGCTCTCAGCCTTTGCTCCTCACAGAGCTGCTCCAGGCCCCTCAGCAGCTTTGCAGCTCTTCTCCGGACCCTTTCCAGCACTTTCCTTCTAATGGGCGATTAGAGAATTGATTAGCCTTGCTCAGATCCCCTCTGGAGCTGCTCTTCTCCAGGCTTAACAGCCTCAGGGCTCTCAGCCGTTGCTCCTCGCAGTGACGCTCCAGACCCTTCAGCATCCTTGGAGCCTTCTCTGGAATCTCTCCAGTAGTTCCCTGCCTCTTTTGAACCAGGGAGGCCAGAACTGGACCCAGTACTCCATATGTGTCCTGAGTAGGGCAGAGTAGAGGCACAGGATGACCTCCCTTGACCTGCTGGCTACAACCCACATGCCCAAACCAGCTCTGTCACTTTCAGTCATCGCTTTCATGATTTGCCTCGGCACAGAAAGATTTGGTGTTGTGATTATGCAACGACAGGTTGAGACTGAGTTTGGAAGGTATCTTACCACTTGGAAGTGTTTCTGCTTAAGGAACAACATGTTGCAGCCTTATTTTCAAGGCTGACACTTGATTAACTTGCAGCAATAGAACTGCTCTAATTTTATTTGGCTAGAAAAGGCTGTAAATAACATTGTTAGCTAAAGAAGTGCTGAGAAATAAGGTATTTGCCAGTGAAAATGCACTTGTAACCTTTGATTGTAAAGAAATGACTTACAGGGAGGATGGTGAGATGCTGGCACAGGTCGTGGAGCACAGAATCACCGAATGTGGCCCCAGCCTGTAGTGCTGCTTGGGGTTGTTGTGGCCAAAGTGCAGAACCCTGCACTTGGCCTTGTTCAGTCTCATCTCCTTGGCCTCTGCCCACCCATCCAGCCTGGCCAGGTCCCTCTGCAGGGCTCTCCTACCCTCCAACAGCTCCACAGCTGCTCCTAGCTTGGTGTCATCTGCAAACTCACTGATGTTGGACTCAATCTCCTGGTCCAGATCATCAATAAAGATGTTTAACAGGACTGTGCCCAGCACTGATCCCTGGGGCACACCACCAGTGTCAGCTGGATGTGGCACCATTCACCACCACTCTCTGGGCCCTGCCCCTCAGCCAGTCCTTGACCCATTTCAAAGTGAAGGATGGCTCCAAATTCCCCCCTACAGACAGGCAAACAGACCTGTGTCATCCCTGCTTGAGCATTAGACCCTTTCTGCTGCTGCTCTATGGGGCTGTAGCCTCAAAAGTCCATTTATTGAATGAGGTATTGGAGGTTCCTGTAGCTTCCTTCCTTGATTGTGTTCCTAGAGCCTCGTTGGGCAGTCGATTACTCCATGCACAGTCCTGCTGCTGGAGGTATTAATGGCCAAATCCCCACTGCCTTCAGAATTTAGGCTCTCTAGCCTTAGTTTTTTTTATTTAAAGCTCTTTGTATTTTGGAAGAGTTGAGGGAGGGGGAAAAAATAAATCTGTGAATGGGAAAAACTTTTCTTCCACTCCTAGGGAAATGTTTTACCTTTTTAGAATGAAAAAAGCAGTTGGAAACTGTAGGATGGTTTTGATCTGCAGGATAAAAAGGAATCAGTGCTGCAAAGGGACTCACACCACTTTGGGATTTTTCCTCTTTTTGGGTACCCAATACTTGTTGGGGGGGAGGAGAGGGAAAAATAACAGCTGATTTAATGTAAGTGAGCTGAATCCCCTCTCCTGGTGGGGCTTTCAAACATCCAGTTTCTGTTCTTGCCATTGCCCTGTGACTATCTCCCTCCCCCTTTTTTGGTTAAAAGGCATTTCCTATGAAAGCCTCCAAAAGCAGCTTTCAATCTGATAAAGCTTCTCCTGTTTAAAAAAGAGGGACAAACCCAGGGATCCATTTGGGTCAGCAGCATCCCCTCCATCCACCTGCTTAGGCTATAATCTAAGGACACTGCCTTTGGTTAGGTGAGGTACAAACCCAGGGATCCATTTGGGTCAGCAGCATCCCCTCCATCCATCTGCTTAAGCTATGAACTAAGGACACTGCCTCTGAACACGGGGGGCTCCTGAAATCCTTAGAGGCTACCCAGAATTTAATGTATAAAGTTCCAAGGGGCACTGATGGTGATGACTCCAGACCAAGCTGTCAGGAAGGTCTGAGCGTCATGAGTTGTGCACCTGGGAGAGAACAACCCCAGGGAGCAGTACAGGCTGGGGACTGAGCTGCTGGAGAGCAGTGAAGGGGAGAAGGACTTGGCAGTCCTGGTGGCTGGCAGGATGGCCACGAGCCAGCAGTGTGCTCTGGTGGCCAGGAGGGCCAGTGCCATTCTGGGGTGGATTAGAAGGGCTGTGGTTAGGAGGTCGAAGGAGGTTCTCCTGCCCCTCTACTCTGCCCTGCTGAGGCCTCACCTGGAGTGCTGTGTCCAGTTCTGGGCCCCCCAGCTCAAGAAGGACAGGAGCTGCTTGAGAGAGTCCAGCACAGAGCCACAAAAACGATGAAGGAAGTTGAACATTTTCCTGCTGAGGAGAGCCTGAGGGAGCTGGGGCTGGGAGCTTGGAGAGGAGGAGACTAAGGGTGACCTGATTGGTGTTTCTAAAGATGTGCAGGTGAGTGCCAGAGGCTGGAGCCAGGCTCTGCTGGGTGATGCCCAGGGACAGCACAAGGGGCACTGGGTGGAAGCTGAGGCTTAGGAGGTTCCATGTGAACCTGAGGAGGAATTTTTTCCCTGTGAGGGTGCCAGAGCCCTGGAATAGGCTGCCCAGGGAGGCTGTGGAGTCTCCCTCTCGAGATATCCAAGAACCATCTGGATGTGTTCCTGTGTGATCTGCTCTGGGTGATGCTGCTCTGGCAGGGGGCTGGACTGGATGATTTTTAGAGGTCCTTTCCAGCCCCTGACACTCTGTGATTCTATGAATTGTTCTGATTGGAAAAGCCCTCTAAGATCATTGAATTCAACCATCAATCCAACACCATTGTGACCATTAAACCATGTCCTACAGTGCCATGGCCCCATGTTCCTTGAACACCTTCAGAGATGGGGACTCCACCACCTCCTTGGGCAACCTGTGCCAGTTCACTCTTGCAGCAAAGAAATTTTTCCTCATCTCCCACCTAACCCTCCCCTGGCACAATTTCAGGCTATTTCCTCTCCTCCTATCACCTGACACTAGGGAGAAGAGACCAACCCCCACCTTACTGCAACCTGCTTTGGTAGCTCACTGCTGGCAGATACAAATTTTCCAGCCTTACCTGGGGCAAGCTGTTGCTTGGTGCAGGTAGAGGGGCCAAATACCTCCCAAGATACCTATAACTGGTGAAGCCTTAATGTTCTCACTGTGTAGAGAAGCAATATCTCACCCTTCCAGCAGTGGGTCCAGCTGTAGACCTCACTCATTGATTGACCTTCAGCTAAGGCAAAGTGTTGCTCACCTTAGTCTGCCTGCTTATGAAATGGGTGCAGAAGAACAACATAATCAAAACAGATTAAAACAGGTGCAGAGGAGTACAGCAAATGGTGACAAACTACAAGGGGTGCAGAGGAGTAGAGCAAATGGTGAGAAACTAAAAGGGGTGCAGAGGAATAGAGCAAATGGTGACAAACTAAAAGGGGTGCAGAGGAGTACTGTAAATGGTGACAAACTAAAAGGGGTGCAGAGGAATAGAGCAAATGGTGAGGAACTAAAAGGGGTGCAGAGGAATAGAGCAAATGGTGACAAACTAAAAGGGGTGCAGAGGAGTACTGTAAATGGTGACAAACTAAAAGGGGTGCAGAGGAGTACTGTAAATGGTGACGAACTAAAAGGGGTGCAGAGGAATAGAGCAAATGGTGACAAACTAAAAGGGGTGCAGAACAACACCAGATGGGTTTTGTGAGGGATGTCCAGCACCTGAAAATCTTCTCTGCCACTGAACTTCCATCACCACCTGGACTCGATATCTAAATCTGTGTAATATTCACCTCCAGCAGATTGGTCTCTGTGTGGGATTGGTGCAGCAGTGCTGTGACAGCAAGTGGAAGGGTTTTAACAAATAGTGCTGAAAAATAAGCCTGAGCTGGACCTCTGCTTTGTTTCTGCCCTCACAAGAGGCTTTGAACCTTGCTTAATAATTCTGCTTCTTAGCAGGCAGCGATATTGGGATGCAATCTTTATTACCAAATGAATGAAGGGCTGCTCTTGCTCAGGGCACAGACTCAGGCCAATCCTACTCAAAACCCAAGGACTGCTGCTGTTGCAGTTGTGCAGTTGTTTTATTAGCTCTGGACAATGTTAGGCTACTCCTCCAATTTAATCACCTCTGTAAAGCATCTTCCCCCAGTAGCATCTTTGATAACAGAGAGGAGATTCTGGAAGCATCAGGAAATATCACCTTAATGCTTTCAAAAACCAGGCAAAACCATTAAAAAGAGAGTAGCACCTTTGATAATGGAGGAGAAATCCCCAAAGCGGCAGAACACTCAGGAAATGTCAGCATCCTGCTTGGAAAAAGTGGGCAAAAATGGGGGGGACGAAGAGGCAGGCTGCATGGGGAGGGAAGCAAGAAGATGCTAAAGGTTGGGGTTTGATCACTTTGTGTGCCTATTTGTGATTTAATCTGCTAACAGCTGTGGTAAGCACAGGATTTGGTGGAGATTTCAGCACCAGCTGCATGCTACTATTACTATTTTTATTTTTCCTGAGGAGAAAGAGAGAATCCCCCCAAAATAGGAGAGATTTTTACTGAGGTGATTTAGTTGAATGCTTAAAATGTTATTGTTCCGTAACGGCCATCAGTTGTCATCAAGGAGAATGCAAGTGTGTGTGTGTGGGGGGAAAGGTGGTTTAGGGGCTATAATTTTCTTGTGTATTCCTCTTGTTAATGAAGCATCTTCTGATCTCTGAGGAGCAGAAATGGCCCTGGAGACAAAAGCCTCTTTGCAATGTCTGCGTCCATGGCTGCCTATACACAGCTCTGTTAGCAGCATCGAGCAAAGAGCATCCCAGCCTTAGAGCAGCAGCCCAAGCTCCTGTGTTCTTCTCATTCCATTTTGGAAACTAAAACAGGCAGAAAATAGGAAGTCTGCCCTGAGAACCTTGCTCTTTAAATGGAAGATAGAGTTACTTATACATATATATATATATATATATATATATATAATTTTATTCATAGCAGTGCCTTTTACATGGAGCAGGATTCTGACTGCTTTATGCTTCACCTTCATTTCACCAATCATCGCTTCTCTTTCTCAAATAGAAATATAAACAAACAAGCAAATCAATCAATCAATCTTTTCTCCCTTGAAACTTTATGTCCAGGTAATGAACTCCTTGTCTTGGAGCAGCTTCATCTGATAATAGCTACATGAGGTTGCCTGATTATACCAAAATGGTATTGGAGAAAGGAGATTTTAAGTGACTTGGAATGAGATCCCTAACAACCGGAAGCTTTCCTCCCTTCCAAGTGGACCAAAAGCTGCAGTAGAGAGCAGAAACCCTTTTCCCCACCTCCTTTTTTAAAAGGATACATTTAAATGAAGCCTACAAAACAAATGAGAACTACTAAATTTCTTTGCCAGGGAGATAGTTCATTATTTTGATTCTTAACACCTTGGTGTAGCATCTCCACCTGCACGCTTCGGGCTCGCTGTTTTGAGTAGCTTGAGAGTTAATTTCAGCTCAGAGCATCCCAAAGTCCTGTCTAATTCTACTGGATGCAACACTTGAAGAGAGTTAATTTCATCTCAGAGCATCCCAAAGTCCAGTCTAATTCTACTGGATGCAACACTTGAAGATTTCTTCTTCTCTCTGTGTGGGTGCCTTGGTGCTACCATTCACATAAGGCTTTCAGCTCAGCAAAATCCTTATTCCAGAGGGATTTTGCCTGTATTTCTTTGCAGCAGCAACAACAAAAATGAGTGGTTTTTAGTTCTGTGGAAACAAGGATTTCACTCCTAGGTTTGCAGGAGCAGCTGCCTACTAGCTCCAGCAGTAACTTTCCTCCCTCTTTGTCTATGTGCAGGGTGATGTCAGCAGGAGGTGCTGACAGGGCTGTGTGCCTGATGGTGCTTTCTGCAGGGCCACTTCGTCTCAGCCTGGATTCTTTCAGACACCAGCAGAGTGTAGCCAGGCTGGGGAATAGCCTTCAGCCTTTCTTCCTTTGGCTCTGCCACATTTCCCCTTTCCACCTCCCAGCAAAGAATCCAACTTCCCATTTAGGATCTTTGCAGGACTTTTTCGTGCCTAGGCTGAGGAGGAATCTGGATGTTCAGGAAGGCTTTTTCCAGGGCCACTTCAGTCCAAACTATTTTCTGTCATGCACAGGGCATTTTCCAAACCTGTGATTCTCACATTGGAAACTTCCCCTTCCAATATTTTTGGCACAATAGTTGCTAATTCTTGAATTTCAAATGACTGTAAAGAGAATAAATGATTGTGGCCAACATATTAAAGCATATTTTGCTTAAAAGCAACCTCTACTCTAAGCTTCTATCACTGTAGAAATTTGCCTGGAAGGATTTTGGTCAAAGCCTCCAAACACCTAAAATTCAGCAGCAAGCAAAGAATTTCTCCTCTAAAATGAGAGTTTAAAAGCTCATCTCCTTAGGGGAAAATTAACTTAATAAATTAGGAAAATCCATATTAAACCAACCAAACAAAAACCAACCTCAAATGTTTGGTTTTAGTCTGTGATTTAAAATAAGGGGAGGAGGGGGGGAATGTCTTGAAGGATCTGGTGGAAGTGATTGTGCTGCTAGGAGAGGAAGCTTTAAGGGCTTTGTTTAACATGACAGGGATTGAAATCAGAATTAGTGACCTTGTCATGGGGGAAAAAAAGTATATATATTTATAGATATAAAATGCATGTTAAAATAGATAAGGTATATGAATCTTGCATCCTCTACACCCTGCATCACATATATTTGTGTATATAAATGAGAGTGGAAGCCTGGCATTTTAAAACTGGGAGCTGAGTGATTCCTGACTTTGCTTAAATGCTGAATTCTCAACAAATTCACCAAAATGCTCAGTTTTACAGGGGGGGCACACAAAAAGGGGGGGAGGGGAACCCCCTGAATTCTGAAGACATGCTGCAAAGGTAATTTCTTTGAGAGAATTGGAGGATTGTGATAAAAATAAACCAATTTCAGCAGGAAAATTGTTGTTGCTCACAGAGAAGAGGGGAGGGAAAAAAGTAGTATTTGCCTGAGCAAAAGTTATTTTCTGTTATATAATGTCCTGCCTTCAATTCTTTCTGGGTTGCTTTGCAAATGGTTTTTGCTCCCTTCTGTTAGATTTAGTGTGGTCATCCAGATTTGCAGCCATATATATGGAAAGTACTGCAAGAGTTTGATGTTGCATGTATATATATGTATACAACATCAAACTCTTGCAGTATTTTCCAAGGCCTTATCCTATAGCTTCTGAATAGCCTTTGTAGAAAATTAAATCTAGGAATATGCTTCCAAGAAATTAAAGCCACCAAATATGCATTCAATGAATCCACAAATAAGCTGCCAATACATTTAAATACCTACAAATAAGCCTCCAATAAATTTCATCTACAAATAAGCCTTCACCAAATTGCATCTGCAAATAAGCCTCCAATAAGTAAAATCTGTGAGTATGCTTTCAATAAGTGAAACCTGTAGATATGCTTTTGATAAGTGAAATCTGTGGGTATGCTTTCAGCCATAAATTTCCCACCTAAATAAGACCTGAAAGGGGTCTTGTTCAAAATAAAAACAAACAAAAAAACCTTAGCCCAGCCTGACAATGTAGTGACAGACCCCTGGAAAATGTAGTGACAGACCCCTGGAACTATTTGAGCTGCCTAAACGTGTTCAGGTCCCATCGAAGCTCCACTGTAAATGGAGATGACAAGGGCCGGGCTGTACCAGACAGACCTTTCTTTTGATAGTGGGGAGCTGAGTTTGTCTTTGCTGCTACCAAGCTGTGCTCGTTGCAGAGCAGGGCTGTGGCTCTGGAAGGGTTAAAGGCAGTTTTGCATTGGAGTTAATCCATATGCTAATCTATTTTAAATACCCCTGCATAACTAGCAGCGTATTTTTAGCGGCGCCGCTCCTTGTGCCAGTTGCCAGCTATTTTTGATGACACAACAAAATGGGGCAGAAGAGAGCTTTCAGGTTTATTTTGGCCTCCCAACTTTAAAAAGGGCAAAATTCCCTTCCACCCCCCTCCCTTTCCCCACCTTGTCCAAGGATGTTTCTGATTCGAATGGTCTCTACCTGCCCTCTGCAATCGGCCAATTATTGTAAGCAGCGCGCGGGGCTTGGAGGTATTAGCGCTGAGAAGGTTCCTGTTGTCCCTGGGGTTAGGGATTGTTTTGCAATGATCACCCGTCCTGATTTGAAGATTGCATGACAAGACACTATTAAAGGAAGGGCAAGGAATTCAATTTCTTGATGTCATTTTTTTGCCTGGCCTGCTTTTGAAAATAGGTCACTGTCTGCTCTCTGGATTTGTATATTATGGCAGCACCTGGCAGCGCTGTTGTGGCGAAGGCTCTGGTCAGACTTGCATTATAAACCTCTCTTTTCAGGGCTTTATAGACTGTAACTTGGCCATGGAAAGAAGCTGCTATCTAAATGGTGGCAGGCAAGGCCTCTCCTAAGGAGTATGTTTTCCTACCCTGCACATCTCAACGGATACAGGCTCAGCCATTTCTGCAGGGGTAGTGGAGGTGGGGAATGAAAATGTGTTTTCAGCAGACATTGACAGTAGATTCCTTAAGACAAAAGCTACCCTGCTCTGGTTTATCTTTTAATTAAAAGCCATATCTGAGAGAGCTGCATCTCTCATGCAAGCCTTAATAAGAATCTAAGGATAGGTTATAAACATTGACTGGGCATGTATATTTTAATTATGCAAATCCCCAGCCATAAACACCCTTATCTGAAGGAAGGATTTCCCAGGGTCAAAACCTGGCTGCTGGAAAAGGTTGGGAAATAAATCATAAGGACTTGAATGCCAAGTTTATGTTTATATGCTTGTTTACAACAATTTATTGTCCCCCCCCCACAACACACCTCCCATAACCTGGGATTGAGTCAGCAGCACTCAGTGGCCTGATATTTGAAGTGGTGAGGAGATTCTGAAGCAGCACAGCTGGGCAAATGTGTGTGTCTAACACCAATTAAAATGCTTCCAGCTATACCTTAAATAATCCAAGCCCAAGCCCCACACTGCTGCTAAGTGCAGGGCTTAGCAGAAGAGCTGTGGAGGAGCATTTCATCACCTACCAAATGCTTCCTAACACATTTTTGCTTTTGGTTTTCAATATGATCAGGAGCAGCCAGGCAGCAACAGAAANGGGGGGGGGGGGGGGGGGGGGGGAAAGGGCAACTTCCTCAGCAATGATAATCAAATAGGTTTCCTGTGACATGAAAGGGCTGTCTGAAGAGCTGCTGATGTCAGGGAATTTGGGGTTAATGCTGCGTTACTTCGTTTTTGAAGTCAACCCCACTGAGTTTGCTTGTTGCAGGGGGTTTCATTGCACCCAAGCATGTGCTGCAGGACCCCATGAGCTGAAACTTTCTGCTGGTTGAATATGAGATTTCCAGGTAAATTTTGCAAGGAAGAGGGAGGAGGATGGTCCTGGCCAGCACCACTCTCTATGACCATGCCATGGGCTTCAGCACAGCACAAAAGATGGCTAAAAATCCACTGCCACAGGCTTGTGCTGGAGGCTGCTGCAGCATCTCAGAGGCTGAGACATTCTGATGGTTGAATATCAAATTCCCAAGTATATTTTTGGGAGAGAAAGAGGATAGTCCAGGTCAAAATCACTCTCTGTGGCCATGTTCTCTGTGTGTGTGTTTAGTGTAAGACCATAGAAGAAGATGAATAGAAATCTACTGCCCCAAAGAAGAAGATGGCTAAAACTTCACTGCCCAGCAGTGTCTCTCAGTTTGGCTAGATAAAAACAAATAATAGCTCTCAAAACACCTACCAGTAAACAAAAATCCCATCTCTCCCCCACCTAATCCCCTGCCAAGCCAACACTTTGCTCCTTAAATAGGTTTGGGCTTAATTTTATTAGAAGTGAAACCTGGATGACAAGAGGCAAATTAAAGCCATATAATTTCCTACTCTTAGTTTTGCCGTAACTGTGGCAATAAAACAGTGGAAAGAATAGTTGTGGAACATCTGTTGTGAGTGACATTATCTAGGTGACTTCCCTTCTCTTTTCCTATGGTGTGGTGCTGCTGTCCTATTTGTGTGTGTCCCCCTCTCTTCTCCATCTCCCTCCCTCCCCATGCATTGGAATGACAAACCTGTGAGCCCGGAGTTAATGCTGATTGCGGCAGCTGCTTACACACCGAGTCACCATGGCAACTGGCCACGTTGCCACGCAACCGTATCCTTTTAGGGACAGGGAAAATGCCCAAAGGCTTACTAAAAATACATGGAAGATGGGAAAGGGGGGGGGGG
>WAAF01007717.1:930-26939 GCA_013400475.1 Tricholaema leucomelas | reverse complement strand
TTCTGCCGTCTGCCCTCCCGCCCTCCCTCCTTCCCTCCTTCCCTCCTTCCCTCCTTCCCTCCTTCCCTCCTTCCCTCCTTCCCTCCTTCCCTCCTTCCCTCCTTCCCTCCTTCCCTCCTTCCCTCCCCTCTGTCTGTCTCCCTTTCTTTTCACCCTCTTCCTCTTCCCACTAGGCCATCACCTCTAGCTACTACAAGCACACCTCATGCTTTGGCCAGGTGGGAAAAAGGATTTTACTCTCCCCCAACTACTCTGCTCCCTGATTGCCACCCGAGTTGGAGGATGCTGGTTGCCTGGGCAACAGAAGGGGGGTTGCTGTGGAAACTCAGCATCACTGACCATTGGGTTTCCCTGCTGCTGGGCAAGGAGATGGGGACTCTCCACATCCCTCTGTGCTAGCGAGTGACAGGAGGAGGCTTTGCCACCAGTGCAGCCTAAAAGTTACAAGGCAGCACTGACAGCTTTTAATTCCACTTGTTTAAGCCTCCTCTGCTGTTGACTTTTGGAGGGGAAAGAGGTCGGTAGGGAGATGGAGTTTGGTCTCTTGTCCCTTGAGTCAGATGATGGAATGAAAGGAAGGGGCCTGAAATTGTGCCAGGGGAGCTTCAGGTCGGAGATTGGGAAAGATTTGTTTGCTACAAGAGTGGACAGGGATTGGCACAGGCTGCCCCAGGGGGGTGGTGGAGTCCCCATCCCTGCAGGTGGTCAAGACACGTGTGGCCGTGGCACTTCAGGACATGGTTTGATGGCAGTGGTGGTGTTGGGTTGGATGATCTCAGAGGGCTTTGCCAACCCAAGCAATTCTCTGATAATTCATTTAGGTAACAGATTGGGGGAACGAATTGGAGGAGGAATTTGCATATTTCTTTGCATAGGAAAAGTTTCTGAGACTTTTTTTTTTTGGGTCTCTAATTACTGGGAGAAAAATGAGCTGGAGCAGGTTATTGTTCCTGGGCAGGAATAATAATAACCTGCAGCAGTACAGGCTGGGAGGTGACTGCTGGAGAGCAGCCCTGTGCAGAGGGACCTGGGAGTGCTGGTGGAGAATATCCATGGCACAGAAATGTGCCTTGCTGGCCAAGAGGGCCAATGGGGTCCTGGGGTGCATTAAGCAGAGTGTGTCCAGCAGATCAAAGGAGGTTCTCCACTCTGCCCTAGTGAGATCTCATCTTGAGCACTACCTTCAGTTTTTGGCTCCTCAGTTGAAGAGAGGCAGGGATCTGCAGGAGAGAGTCCAGCAGAGGGCTATGAGGATGATGAGGGGACTGGAGCACTGCCTAGTGAGGAGAGGCTGAGGCACCTGGGGCTGCTTAGTCTGGAGAAGAGAAGACTGAGAGGGGATTTATAGACATTTATTAACTATCTGAGGGCTGGGGGTCAGGAGGGGGGACAGGCTCTGCTCACTGCTCCCTGGGATAGGACAAGGAGCAATGGATGGAAGCTGCAGCACAGGAGGTTCCAGCTCAGCACAAGGGGGAACTTCTTGACTGGAAGAGTCCCAGAGCCCTGGCACAGGCTGCCCAGAGAGGTTGTGGAGTCTCCTACTGTGGAGCCTTTCCAGGCCTGTGTAGATCTGTTCTGTGTGCCCTGAGCTAGATTGTGTGGTCCTGCTGTGACAGGAGGGTTGGACTGGATGATCTCTTTGGGTCCCTTCCAACCCCTGACACCTGTCAGCCTGTGAACTTGAAATCCTCCCGAGGTGTGTGATTTCCCATGGCATTAATGCAAGCTTTCTGCAGTGAACAGAGCCATTCCTTTGCCATCCATGCTCCTGTGCTCAGCTGGCTTCACAATGAAAATATGCTGTCAGGAGGAGCAATAGCTGCCTGCAGCATCCATGAACTCCTTGTTCCTAAGATTCATGGAATCCTAGAATGGTTTAGGTTGGAAGGGACCTCAAAGCTCAGCCAGTTCCAATCCCCCTGCCACAGGCAGAGACACCTCCCACTAGAGCAGGTTGCTCAAGGCCTCATCCAACCTGGCCTTGAGCACCGTGAGGGAGGTTGTGGAGCACAGAAGCACAGAATGTGATTTTTGATGCCATTGGCTCTCCTGGCCACCTGGGCACACTGCTGGCTCATGTTCAGCAACTATCTACCAGCACCCCCAGGTCCTTTTCTGCCTCATCCAGTCCAACCTAGTACCCAGCCCTATCCAATCAACCAGACCATGGCACTAAGTGCCCCAGCCAGGCTTTGCTTGAACACCAGGTTGAAAAAGACCTCTAGGATCCAACTTATCATCTGACCCTCCTAACTAACTAACCCATGGCACTAAGTGCCTCATCCAGCCTCCTTTTAAACACCTCCAGGGACAGTGACTCCACCACCTCCCCGGGCAGCCCATTCCAATGGCAAATCTCTCTGTTTAGTTCCAACTCCTCAAGTTGCAGGGGCACCTTCCACTAACCCAGCTTGCTCAAGGCTTTGAACACCTCCAGGGAGGGAGCATCCACAGCCTCCCTGGGCACCCTGCTCCCACAGCCTGGGAACTCCTGCTCAGCTCCTCCTCAGACAAACAAAGGAGCACATCTCCCTCTTTGCAGATGCTCTACCTCCTTACCTGCTCCATTTGCTTTAATGAGGCGTTCACAGCACAGCCTAAATGGTAGCATTCAGCCACCGCAGTCGAGCGCGGCGATGTTTTAAGAGTAGCACTTAAGGAAATTAAATGAGTAATGGGAGTTAATGTGGCTGCTGTGTGACTGTTGTCAAATAAACTCCTAACGGACCTAGGGGAAACTCTCCAGGCTGCCTCTAACCAAGGTGGGTGGTGAGTTGCGAAGGTGGCTTACAAGAAAGCTGGGGAGGGACTTTTTACTATGGCTCGTTGTGATAGGACGTGAGGGAATGGATGGAAGCTTGAGCAGGGCAGATGGAGACTGGAGAGTAGAAAGAGATTCTTCCCAGTGAGGGTGGGGAGACACTGGAACAGGTTGCTCAGGGAGGTTGTGGATGTCTTCTCCTTTTAATTATTCAAGGCCAAGTTAGATGAGGCTTTGAGCAGCCTGGAGGTTGTAGTGAGGCCTCTTGTCCCAAGTAAATGGGGACAGAAAAGCAGCAACTGCAACAGAAGAAGGGGACACAGTCTCAAGCTGTGCCAGGGCAGGTCTAGGCTGGATGTTAGGAGGAAGTTGCTGGCAGAGAGAGTGATTGGCATTGGAATGGGCTGCCCAGGGAGGTGGTGGAGTGGCTGTGCCTGGAGGTGCTGAAGCCAAGCCTGGCTGGGGCACTTAGTGCCATGGTCTGGTTGCTTGGGCAGGGCTGGGTGCTAGGTTGGGCTGGCTGAGCTTGGAGGGCTGCACACCCCCAGCTCCCTCAGCCTCTCCTCACAGGGCTGTGCTCCAGGCCCCTCCCCAGCCTTGCTGCCCTTCTCTGGGCACCTTCCAGCACCTCAACATCTCTGTTGACTGGAGGAGCCCAGAACTGGACACAGCACTCCAGGTGTGTCCTGAGCAGTGCTGAGCACAGGGGCAGAAGAACCTCCCTGGTCCTGCTGCCCACACTGCTCCTGAGCCAGCCCAGGATGCCGGTGGCATTCCATGACTGGAACATGAGGCTTTGGTTTGGGAGAGAGTGAGGTTGGGAAAGCTTTTTTTGGTTTTCTTGCCTTTCAATCTGACAGCAGTGGAGATCTCTCCAAGGCCAGAGAAGGTTCCCACTGTTTCACTTCAGGAATTCTGGTGCAAATAAAGCCCTGCCTCAAACCACCACCACCACCAGAGCCAAAAAGAAAACGCAATGAAATCATAATTGCAACATCCATAAAAGCTGTCAGAGCTCCCATTTCCAATATTCTAATGAAGATCAGCAAAGGGGACGGAGCTTCTGACTTTGACAAATTGCAAATGAGCTTTTATTCATTAAGAAGGGGGCCTGCTAATGTTTATTTAAATGCAATTTACTCTTGCATTATTGATTAGCTCCCGCAAAAATTATCTCGCGAGGAGCACGTGGAGCAAGAAGATTTCAGGTTGAGAGAGGATTTATCTAGGGAGAGGCCCTGGTAGGCTTGATTTAGGCCCCAGGACACGAGAGTTTTAATTTATCTGGAGAGAAAGGCCTGGTGGATGGGTTTGCTTTGTTTGCACTTAGACAGCAGATGAAAGGGGGGGGTTGATGTTGAGCTGGGAGGAAATGGCTGCCACTCTTCTTGTTCACCCACAGAACTCAGCAAAAGCAGAAGCCTAACATAGGGGGCAAGAGAAAACAAAAACTAAGTCCTTCCCCCAACCCCCCCAGAGCATACTCAGCATCAGCCTAGAAGTCCTTCCCCCAAACCTCCCCCAAAGCATCTTCAGCATCAGCCTAAAAGTCCTTCCCCCAAACCTCTCCCAAAGCATATTCAACATCGGCCTAAAAGTCATTCCCCCAAACCCCCCCAGAGCTTAGGTAGCATCAGCCTAAAAGTCATCCCCTCAACCCCCCCAAGCATATTCAACATCAGCCTAAAAGTCCTTCCCCCAAACCTCTCCCAAAGCATATTCAACATCAGCCTAAAATTCATTCCCCCAAACTCCCCCAAAGCATCTTCAGCCTCAGCCTAAAAGTCCTTCCCCCAAACTTCTCCCAAAGCATATTCAACATCAGTCTAAAAGTCCTTCCCCCAACCCCCCCCCAGAGCTTAGTTAGCATCAGCCTAAAAGTCANCCCCCCCCCCCCCCCCCGACCCAAGCATAGTCAGGATCAGCCTAAACGTGGCTGCTTGTTCTCTGGAGGAGGAGGGGGTAGGAAATGCTGCTCGTCAGCTCAGACTCTCTCTGAACAGCACCAGCAGTGGTGTCTGCCCCGGGCCAGCCTCCCTCAGCGCCTCCCTCGGTCCTGCCGTGCCGCCAGCTCCAGCCGAGCGCTGTGCCTGCCCCAGAGCGCGAACGAAACCTGCCTCTGGAGGTGTCTCTTCATGGAGCAGGAGGCTTTGCAGCGCTTCCCAGCGTGAAGGCTTCCTGATGTGGATCTAAGGTCCAGTTAGATCTCACGGGTCTAATGCCTCATGGGCATAATAGCTCATGGATCTAATACCTATTTAGATCTCATGGATCCAATGCCTCATGGATCTAGTGTCCAGTTAAATCTCACGGATCAAATGTCTCATGGACATACTGTCTCATGGATCTAATGTCCACTTAGATCTCATGGATCTAATGTCCAGTTCTGCCCTCCCCCACCAGTTCAAGAGGGACATAGAACTGCTGGAGAGAGTCCAGCACAGAGCCACAAAGATGCTGAAGGGAATGGAACAGCTCTGTTAGGAGCAGAGCCTGAGGGAGCTGGGGCTGTGCTGCTGGGAGAGGAGACTGAGAGGTGACCTCAGCAATGGTTATCAATGTGTGCAGTGAGTGCCAGGAGGCTGGGGCCAGGCTCTGCTGGGTGATGCCCAGTGCCAGCACCAGGGGCAATGGTGGAAGCTGAGGCAGAGGAAATTCGATGTGCACATGAGGAGGAATTTTTTCCCTGTGAGGGTGACAGAGCCCTGGGACAGGCTGCCCAGGTGGGGTTGTGGAGTCTCCCTCTCTGGAGATATTCCAAACCCCACTTGGATGTGTTCCTGTGTGATCTGGCATAGGAGATCCTGCTCTGGCAGGGGGGTTGGACTGGATGAGCTTTGGAGGTCCCTTCCAGCTCCTGATGTTCTGTGATTCTGTAACTGGTAACAACTGGAAGTGCCAGAGGGTGATCCTTTGGCTTCTGTGTTAAGAAAGGAGGCATCTGTGCTACTTCCTCCTTTTGGCACTGCTTTGGTCTGCAAGAATCAATTAGTCATGAAAGCTTCAAGCATGGCTCCTACCCTGCTGCGGGATCACAGACTCCCAGCATAGTGGGGGGTCAAAAGGGACCTCTGGAGATCACTCAGTCCAATCCTCCTGCCAAAGCAGAGTACCCACTGCAGCTTGCCCAGGAGCACAATGGCCAGGTAGGGTTGGAAGCTCTTCACAGAAGGAGACTCCACAACCTCTCTGGGCATCCTGCTTCAGGGCTCCAGCACCCTCACACTAAAGAATTCTCTTCTCCTATTCAGATGGAACCTCCTGGGCGCCAGTTTGTCCTCACTGTCCCCTGTCTTATTGCTGGGCACCACTGAAAATTGGATGCTCCATTCCCTTCTGCATCTTTGTAGCCTGCACTGGACTCTCTCCAGTAGTTTCCTGCCTCTTTTGAATTAGGCAGTCTGGAACTAGATCCAGTACTCCAGTGGTGGAGAAGAACCTCTCATGACCTGCAGGCCACACTCTCCCTGATGCACTCCAAGAAACCACTTTTGGCTGCAGTTATTGACTCGGGGTGAAGCTGGGAGTCCACCAGCACTCCCAGGTCCTTCTCTGCAGAGCTGCTTTCCAGCAGCTCAAGCCCTCAGCTGTGCCTGTGAAGCAGGACTGATTAAACAAGACTCAAGCAGATGCTTACCAGTGGTAGAGTGTGTAGGAGCTCAGGGTGGTCAGCCCAGCAGTCTAATGAACAGAAGGCTGTGAAGTCGAAGCATGCCACCAGATCAGGTGGGAGCAGGTGAGTGGGCAGCTTCCAGCCCTGGAATAAATGGTCTGAAATTCTCAGCTTGGTGAAAGTGTGTGAAAGAGAGTGGCATGCTGCTTCAAAAGCCATAGTTCAAGTACACGGTGGCAGGACCTGGCTGTCCTTTTCTGGACTCATTACACCCTGACAGGGCTTTTCATTTCAAATGACAGGCAGAGAAACTTGGGAGGCTCTCAGCCAATTGCGAGGAGGAAGAATGATCCTGCTGAAATTAAACCTGAAACTCAAATATTACACCAAGACCTTTCAACTTGCTCATTATTCCATTAAACCAACTGTAAAGGCTCCATTCTTCAGCTGAAATGAGTTCAGAAAAACTTTCACTCTCTGACTTGGTCCACAACTGAGAGTGACAGGAGCAGAATGATATTTTCCTTGGGGGTTTATACCTTTAGTGACTCTGATGACGATGAGTAAGTATCAGTTCTGACAAGCTGAAGGTTAATGACTTACTCTGTGTTCCAGGTCTGTCAGGGTGGAATCTCAGCGTCAATTTGTTTACCAAAAGTCAGGAGTATTTGGTATTTGCTGTGGGCAGAGAGAACCATTCTTCTAAACATCCTTTGCCTGTCTTCTGCTGGCCCGCAAAGATTTCTCTGCTTCCCATTTCTGCCTCATTTACACTTCGTAGAACAGTTTAAGTTGGAAGGGACTTTGAAGATGATTTGGTTCCCACCCTCCAGTCATGGGCAGGGACAACTTCCACTAGACCAGGTTGCTGAAGATCCCTTCCAACCCCAAAGCATTCTATGAGTCTCTGACTCTTCCTCCCCCCCGATAACTGTGTTTAGTTTAGCTTTACTTTGGGTGCAGTTAATTGAGCCTGGGTCCCATCACAAACACTGGAATTCCACAACCATTGTCTGAGTGGAGACACTGAAATATGGACTCAGTGTCCCCTTTCCTCCTTGTGGTCTCTAGTATCTTGTTCTTCGTTTACTCTGATTATTTATAGAGCTGCTCTTTTGTCTCCAGCAAAAAAAAAGCCCACCACAAATTCCTTTGCATGGCTCATCTGTCCATAGATCCTCTTCTCTGCTGTGCAGAAGGCTACAGCTGCAGTTGGAGTCAAGTTCTGCTAAGAGCCCTGATCAAAACATGAGATAGTTCAATGGAAACATCGCTCCTTGGGAATTTGCTCTGTTGTTGGCTGCCACAAACATTTAGGGCTTGTTTTGCTTTCTGTCTGTCTGACTCCATCTTAGAATCCAGAGTGCCAGTTAGTCACTTCTGTGTTTAATTTTTGTGGCTTCTATCCAGCTACCAGGTGCTGCAAACTTTTGTTCTTCCCTTTGACCTTCTCAGCCTCCCCAGCTTCTATCAGCAATGTTCTTCTCCTGCAAGAAAAGGTTGATGCTTGTCCCAGTGTCCACCCAAGCCCAGGGTTTGATAACAAACCTCCTTTCATAATCATTTTTTTTTTTGTTGTCCCCTCCCCAAATCTTTGTTCCAGAGACAGAGAACTTCTCTAATGCCATCTTCTGAGCCAAAAACAGTGTCAAAGAAGACAAAATTCTGTATAAAAGCAACAAGAACCTTGACATCATCATGAGACCTTGGGGAGGGAAAATGTTGCTTGTGTCTTTGTTGTAGTTTGAGTAATTTACCTTGAGGATCTGACACAATAAGCATAGAAAAAAAAGACTTGGCAGAAAGAGTATAAATAGAAGGGGCTTTGTAATACAAAGCTGCAGAGATGTAGGGAAAATGATTGTACTGGTGGAGCATTGATCCTGTGCATGGAGGACAGCTTCAAGTCAGAGCAGATCAATAAGCCAACTGCCTGCTCCAGGTAATGCAGGATGCCTGCGTTAGGCTGGCAGAGGAAAGGTAGAGCACCCAGATTGTGCTCTCTGTGCTGGGCTGACTGGGGCTGGATGCCTGGTGCCCACCAAAGCTGCTCTACACTCCCCTCCTCAGCTGGACAGGGAGGAGAAAATGTTACAAAAGGTTTGTGGGTCGATGTGAGGACAGGGAGAGCTCCTCCAGCAGTTACCATCACAGGTGAAATAGGCTTGACCTGGGGAGAATTCCTCACACTCCACTGTGTGATCTCATCTGGTGGAGTCGCCATCCCTGGAGGTGTTTAAGAGGAGAGTGGATGTGCTGCTTGAGGCTATGGTCTGGTGATGAAGGATGTTGGGATGAAGGTTAGACTGGATGGTCCTGCTGGTCCTTTCCAACCACAGCGATTCACAGTGATGAGATGTGGTGCTGAGGGATTTGGGTTAGGCAAGGACTTGTCAGTGTGAAACTGATGATTGGACTCGAGGAGCTTGAAGGGGTTTGCCACCCTAAGACATTCTGTGCTGCTGTGTGTGTGCTTTTCTGCAGTGACCTGTAGGGTTGTTTCGTATTCTCATTCCTCTCTCTGACTGTGGTTTGCAGTAGGATTTTTCTCCCATACTTCTTAAGTATATTTATCTCTGAGGTGCTACCACCTGCACTGATGAGCTCAGCCTTGGCCAGTGGCTGCTCTGACATGGAACTGATTTGTCATCAGACGTCTTCTCACAGAAGCCACCTCTGTAGCTGCTACCAAAACCTTGCCACACACAACCCCCAAAACACCCTCAGGTGCCTCTTCTGGGCTTACTCTCAGGAGCGTAGGGAACCAGGGAAGCTCTGAGGGTAGAGCCATGAACTCTGGTAGTCCTTGTTTTCAAAAAGGAGGAGTCGTGTAGGCATTGTGGAGCTCATTAGAAAGGAATTTAAGAGGGATTCAAGTGGCAAACCACTTTGAAAGGCTCATGAACAGTGCAGGGATAGCTTAAAGATATTACCATGGATTCAGGAAGAAATGTTAACTATCACAACAGCTCCATCCCCCCCTCCCCACCTCCCCGAGACTGATGTGTTTGAGGCAGTAGGAAATTAACAATGAGCTGAAGGACATTATTAAATGTAAGAATTCTGACTTCCAAATCGAAGTTCTCTTCAAGTGAGGAAAATAGGAAAATAAAAAAAGACCAAAACAAAAAAGGGGAAGAGAAAAGCTTTGGTAAGTAGGTGTTAAACACAATGAGGTGAGCCAAAAAGTGTTCTGAAGAGCAGGTTGTTAAAGGTGTAAGAACTAAAAATGAATTCTCTTCAAACACATCAGAGGCAGGGACTTGTGAGCTAGTCTGCAGGGCCAATAGATGATGGATATAGCAAAGGAAAGCTCAAAGGCAATAAAGCCATGTAGAGAAGCAAAACGAATTCTGCACTGCTTTGTTCACCGGGAGGGGGGGGGAGGGAGGAAGGGGAGAGCAAAAACTTTGTTTACAGGAGAGATGCTGGGGAAGAGGCAACATGACTTTAAAAAAGTAGACTTCTCTCTCCTGAATCTGCTCCAGTTTCTCAAAGGAGCCTCTCGATTTGCAGGCAAAGCTGATCTGATGGAAGGAGTCTGCAGAGAGGTCTCCAAGCGATTCATCAAAGGCTCCTAAAACGCCCAGCCTGCCCCGCTCTAATGGCCAGATAATCAGAGATGAAAGTCCAAAGCTAGGCACATACCTCAGTAATGAGGCACCTGAATAAATCATGCAATCATTTTGATTGGAAGAGACCTTTAGCGTCTCTTTAAGGAGCTTCCACCTAAACAAGAGGGAAAACTTACTTGCTTTGAGGGTGCTGGAGCCCTGGAGCAGCCTGCCCAGAGAAGTTGTGGAGTCTCCTCTGCAGGAATTCCAAACTCACCCCCCCCCACCCAGGGCCTTGTGATCCTGGGCGAGCTGCTGTGGGTGCCCTGCTTTAGCAGGAAGGACGGACTGGATGATCTGCTTGAGAGAGTCCAGCACAGAGCCACACAAATGATGAAGGAAGTTGAACATCTTCCTTATGAGGAGAGCCTGAGGGAGCTGGGGCTGAGAGCTTGGACAGGAGACTGAGAGGTGACCTCAGCAGTGGTTATCAGTATGTGCAGGGTGAGTGCCAGGAGGCTGGAGCCAGGCTCTGCTGGATGATGCCCAGTGCCAGCACAAGGGGCACTGGGTGGAGGCTGAGGCAGAAGAAGTTCCATGTGAAGATTTTTTTTTTTTCTCTGTGAGGGTGACAGAGCACTGGAACAGGCCTGGAGGTTGTGGAGCCTCTGCAGATACTCAATAACCATCTTAGAATCATAGAATCAGTCAGGGTTGGAAGGGACCACAAGGACCATCTAGTTCCAACTCCCCTGCCATAGGCAGGGACACCCCACCCTAGATCAGGCTGGCCTGGATGTGTTCCTGTGTGATCTGGTATAGGTGACCTTGCTCTGGCAGAGGGGCTGGGCCAGATGATCTTTAGAGGTCCCTTCCAGCCCCTGACATTCTGTGATTCTATGATCTTTAGGGGTCCTTTCCAACACTCCCTATGCTGAGGTTCTGTGGCATCCTGGCCAGCCTGGCAGCATGCACTGTGCCAGCAGGTATTGATTCTACAGGCTGATTTTTTTTCCAGTTTCAATTTCCTTCTCTCTTTTTTTTGCCCCTGGAAAATGCAGGTCTCTAGCACAGCATCAGATCATCTCCTAAAGATGTTTAGTTGGGGCTGAAAGCTTTCTGGTTTGATAGTGCTACTGTCATTTTGGAAACAGTCTTAGAGGAAAACAACATCCAGAGTGGTTCCTGTTTATTCATCGACTCCAGAGGCTGCAGAGCCTCTATATTGTGAAATCTTACTAAAAGCCTCTTCCCATCAAGTCATTCACACAGCAGTTATTTGGGTTGAAAAGCTCCCTACGTGCACACACTGGCTTTAATGTCAAGGTCAGGAGTACCACAGCTCTGCCAGCTTCTCTCTTTCAAATTCTGCTGCAAATTTGGTGCCTTAGAATCACAGAATCAGTCAGGGTTGGAAGGCAACACAAGGATCAGCCAGTTCCAACCCCCCTGCCATGCCCAGGGACACCTCACACTAGATCAGGCTGCCCACAGCCTCATCCAGCCTGGCCTTAAATAACTCCAGGGAGGAGGCTTCCACCACCTCCCTGGGCAACCCCTTCCAGGCTCTCACCACCCTCATGCTGAACAACTTCTTCCTAACATCCAGTCTGAATCTCCCCATTTCCAGCTTTGTTCCATTCCCTTCAGTCCTATCACTACCTGACAGCCTCTCAAGCTCAGGGCAGCTCTGCTCAGCCAGGGGCTGATGCTAGCAGGGAGAAGTTGATGGGGACAGTTCCTGCCAAAGGCTCTGCCTCAGACTTCCTCCTGGGCACACCAAGGGCACTGCCACAGCTTGTGCCCCACCTTGGAGGGTAGCAAGGCAGAGGTGGCAGCTGTGAGGAGGAGAAGACAGGACAGGTGTCCCTCAAGTGTCCAACAAGGGCTTGCAGTCCATGGATGGCATCTTTAGGAGAGAGCTGAGGGATCCCCAGGGTCAAGTCCTCTCTTCCCTGGCTGCTGTCCTAGGAGAAGTCTGTCCTTTCTACCTTTCATCCTGATCCCTGTGCTCCTGAATCCAGTTCCAGACTGCAGCTTTTCCAGTTCTCATCTGCCATGGAGTCAGTCTGGGACTTGCCCAGTGCCTGCCCCCAGCAGCAGTGGTGCCAGTGGTGCCCTCACTGCCATCAGGGGTTGGGTTCCACATTGGTTTGTGCCTTTGTGTCTCTATCCTATGGCATTGTTCTTCTTTCCACCCCAGCTGGGTTAGTTTCTTTCCCACCCTATCAGCCTCTGTCCCTTCTTCCCTTTCTCTTCCCTCTGGAAAGGCAGAGGTGTTCCTGGAGAGCCTCTGGCACTCCTCTGGTGCCCAGTCCTGACCTGTGGCAGTTGTTTTTAGGAGAATTTAGTTTGTTGCTTTCTAAATTAGTTTGGAGCTGAAGGAACAAACTCAGCTCCAGCAGATCTTTCTGCCACAGTGACTTTGAAGGGAGAGATGAGCTCTGATGCCTGGCAGGCAGGCAGCTGCAGCCATGTGCCTGTGAGGTGCCATGAAGCTGGTTGGCTCTTCGGGACTTGTTCAATACCTGTCTGGAAGATGTTGATGGGAAAATAAAGGAATCTGAAATGGTAGCTGTAAAACCATTTTGTTGGGGATTGGTTTATATTCTTTTCTCTCTCTCTTTTCCCCCCCTCCTTTTCTGTTTCAAGGTGTTAATTTTACATGTCCTGGGTATCTTCTAAAGCAACACAGGGACTGCTGCCAAGGAGCTGAGTGCCTGGTATCTTGCCAGACAGACCTCTGCCTGCCCCCAGGATTGACACTCTGTCCCTCCTGTCTTTGCAGAGCTAATTACTAGGAGAAATTAAATTACAGTAACAACCCAGCACCTCCTCCTGATGGGAATCTGGTTGAAGCAGGCCTTTTGGTGACTCATTGTGCTTGATAATTCCTTTTTAAAGCGTCCTATTGAGGGGATCTCAGCGAGATTCATGCTGGTGGGACAAAGTCTGTGGCATGCTGCCCGATTTGATTTCAAATTGCTCCAAAGAATGGTTGCTCTGCTTTGAAAACAGGCTCTGAAAACAGCCCAGAAGGGAGATGGGAGCTCAGTTTTTATTGATTGGCTCTTGTCATCCTGCTCAAGTGTAAAGATGACTTTTCTGCTTGCAAGCCTTGCAGACTGCCCCAAGCATCTGAAAGTCAGCCTAGCCTCTCTCTTCTACAGAGCCTGTTCAAAAGCCTGACTTTCACTCTGCAGCTCCATTCACTGAGTATGGCTCTGTTGGAAGGGTAGAATTGCAAGGTAACAGCTCTCACAACCTTGCCTCTTTGCCCAGCTCTTTGCCTCCAGGAGGTTCTGTCATCTTATGATTCCATGCATCTATGCAAAGCAATGCCTTGAATAGACACAGGAGCACTCATCCAAGAGGTGCTGGCACCAGCCAGACACCCACCTGGTTAGAAGGCTTCTCAATGCATTTTGGTTTTGGTTTGGCTTTGGTTCTGAACAGCCATGAGCTTCAAGCTCTTAGCACTGAGCAGCTAAATTGAGAGCCAAGAGCTCACTTCTGGTGCCACTTGGATTGGGCTATGTCCTAGGACCACTGGAGTAAAGCACTTGCAGATTTAGCACTAAGGATATGAGAGCATAGATATAAGGGAACTGTGTCCAGTTCTGGGCTCCTCCATTCAAGAGAGATGTTGAGGTGCTGGAATGGGTCCAGGGAAGGGCAGCAAGGCTGGGGAGGGTCTGGTCCTGGAGCACAGCCCTGAGAGGAGAGGCTGAGGGAGCTGGGGGTGTGCAGCCTGCAGAAGAGGAGGCTCAGGGCAGAGCTCATTGCTGTCTGCAGCTCCCTGCAGGGAGGCTGTAGCCAGGTGGGGTTGGGCTCTGCTGCCAGGCAAACAGCAAAGGAAGAAGGGGACACAGCCTCAAGCTGTGCCAGGGCAGGTCTAGGCTGGATGTGAGGAGGAAGTTGTTGGCAGAGAGAGTGATTGGCATTGGAATGGGCTGCCCAGGGAGGTGGTGGAGTGGCCGTGGCTGGAGGTGTCGAGGCCAAGCCTGGCTGGGGCACTTAGTGCCATGGTCTGGTTGCTTGGCCAGGGCTGGGTGCTAGGTTGGGCTGGATGAGCTTGGAGCTCTCTTCCAACCTGCTTGATGCTATGATTCTGTGATTGGATTGGAGCTTGAAGTGGGGAGATCTAGACTGGGAGTTAGGAAGAAATGCTTCCCAGTGAGGGTGGTGAGACACTGGAACAGGTTGCCCAGGGAGGTTGCAAATGCCCCCTGGAGATGTTCTGGGCAAGTTGCATGAAGTCTCGAGCAACCTGAGCTAGTGGGAGGTGACCCTGCCCATGGCAAGGGATGTGGCTGACTGTTGGGGTCCCTTCCAACCCAAAGCATTCTTTGAACCTGTGAGTGGGGTGATTGACATTGCTGTAACTACAGCAGCAGATGAAGATGCTCAAGCAAAGCACCTGCAGACCTCCAGGCTTGAGTTCTGGTTTGACTGAGCAGCTTACACACAGTGCAGCCTTCAGCACAACTATAATTCCAGCCTTGTTGGAGTAAATATTTCAGCACATGCTTCATTTTAAGCTGGACACAGAGACCACTGTGATCCCTGGGACCACTCATGTGCTTGTGCCTGAAGCTAAGCATATGCTTAGTGAGCTGCTACAGTCAGACCCAACAATAAACAAGGCTGCTGGGCTCCTGAAGGTCCATCTGCTCCCTGGTAGCTAAACCTTGATAGAAGTGGTTTAAACTGACATGTTTTGCTTCTCAGTTGGAGTGGACTGAGGGCACACAACGTGGTCAGTTACAGCCAGCCTTGCCATCTGTCTGCGCTTTCCTAGGTAGACTCTTTGTGTCCAAGTGCCATTGTGGTCTGGAGAGAAGATCCCAGCAGATCTATGGCAGCACTCGGAGCAGCAGCTCGGTGAGGAAGCCATGACTTGGTTGCCTACAAGCTGTAAGTCTGCATCTACAATTGCTCCTAAAAATCTACTTAGAAAATGTTTACAATCCAATATTTTTAAAGCTAGAAATAGGTTTCATAGTTATAGACTCATGGAGTGGCTTGGGTTGGAAGGCACCTTGAAATCATTTAGCTCCAACCCCTCTGGCACTGACAGGGACTCCTTCCACTAGACCAGATTATTGTAGGATCACAGAATGTCAGAGGCTGGAAGGGACCTCCACAGCTCATCTGGTCCAGCCCCTGCCAGAGCAGCATCACCCAGAGCAGATCACACAGGAATATATCCAGATGGTTCTTGGATATCTCCAGGGAGGGAGACTCCACAGCCCCCCTGGGCAGCCTGTTCCAGGGCTCTGGCACCCTCACAGGGAAAAAAATTCCTCCTCAGGTTCACATGGAACCTCCTAAGCCTCAGCTTCCACCCAGTGCCCCTTGTGCTGTCCCTGGGCATCACCCAGCAGAGCCTGGCTCCAGCCTCTGGCACTCACCTGCACATCTTTAGAAACACCAATCAGGTCACCCTTAGTCTCCTCCTCTCCAAGCTCCCAGCCCCAGCTCCCTCAGGCTCTCCTCAGAAGGAAAATGTTCAACTTCCTTCATCGTTTTTGTGGCTCTGTGCTGGACTCTCTCAAGCAGCTCCTGTCCTTCTTGAGCTGGGGGGCCCAGAACTGGACACAGCACTCCAGGTGAGGCCTCAGCAGGGCAGAGTAGAGAGGGGCAGGAGAACCTCTCTCGACCCCCTAACCACAGCCCTTCTAATCCACCCCAGAATGGCACTGGCCCTCCTGGCCACCAGAGCACACTGCTGGCTCGTGGCCATCCTGCCAGCCACCAGGACTGCCAAGTCCTTCTCCCCTTCACTGCTCTCCAGCAGCTCAGTCCCCAGCCTGTACTGCTCCCTGGGGTTGTTCTCTCCCAGGTGCACAGCTCCACACTTGCCCCTGTTGAACTTGATTCAACTTCTCCCTGCCCAACTCTCAGCCTGCCTAAGCCTCTCTGAATGGCAGCACAACTCTCTGCTGTGTCTCAGCCACTCCACCCAGCTTGGTGTTGTCAGCAAACTTGCTGACAGTGCTCTCTGTGCCCTCATCCAGGTCACTGATGGATACATTGAACAATACTGGTCCCAGTACTGACCCCTGAGGAGTCCACTAGTTACAGGCCTCCAGGTAGACTCTGTCCCATTGACTACAGAGTTGGATTACTCAAAGTCACATCTAACATGGCCCTGAACACCTCCAGGAAGGGACATCCATGATCTCCCAGGGCAACCTGTTCCAGTGTCTCACCACATTCACTGCAAAGAATTTCTTTCTAATACCTAATGTCTTGTCAAAACTGCAACCTCTTTCACCCTGCAGACCTCAACTGTACCAAAGTCAACCTTTCCTAGACCATATTGGTGACCAAGTGTTGCAGTTCTTGTGTTGGGTTCCAGTTTCCAATATCAAGTATGAGAGTGCTGTGAAATATTTAAGGGAAAAAAACCAGCCCTCTGCTGTGAGGCCAGGCTGAGACAGTTGGGCTTGTTCTGCTTGGAGAAGAGAAGGCTCCAGGGAGACCTTCTGGTAGCCTTTCAGATCTTAAAGGAGCCAAGAAGAAAGCTGAGGACAGACTTTTGAGCAGGGCCTGCTGTGCTAGGACAAGTGGTGATGGTTGGAAACTGAAAGAGGTAGATAGAGACTGGAGAGAAGGGAGAAAGTTTTAGTTGGGGAGTGGTGAGACCTTGTCTCAGGTAACCCAGAGAGCTGGGAGATGTCCCATCCCTGGAACCATCCCAGGTCAGGCTGCTTGGGGCTCTGAGCAAGCTGTTCTAGCTGCAGATGCTGAGACCCTGTCTCAGGTAACCCAGAGAGCTGGGAGATGTCCCATCCCTGGAACCATCCCAGGTCAGGCTGCTTGGGGCTCTGAGCAAGCTACTCTAGCTGCAGATGTCCCTGCTGGCTGCAGGGCAGTGGGACTAAATGACCTTTAAAGCTCCTTCCCAGCACAAACCAGTCTGGGATTCCATGATTTTATGGGAAAAAAACCTCTCAGCTTATTCTATTCCTGCACATCAGGAGGAACCCCAGCAGTCAGGAAGCAGCCCTTGAACACTTAATTAGCTGTGCTAAGCAAATCACAAAGGCTTTGCTGCTCTGCCACACAGCACATCTACTAAGTGTTTACACATCCCTAAAGCTGAATTACCAGAGAAGGGGATAACTGGGAAAAGACAGAGATCATTACAGTCTCCTTTACTCCTCTCTCATCATGTGGATACCATGAGGCTGGCATATGAGAGGAGATGGAAGTGAAATCATTTCCTTGAATATACATTGATTTTTGTCACGTGTGTGTGATGTATGGAATAAAATCTCAGCTACAGAGTGAAATTAGAAGGGAAAAAGAGAGAGAGAGAGAGAGAGGAAAACTATCAAAAAAAAAAGTTAATGGAGGGAATGAACAGAGCAGAAAAGTGGATTTACAAGTAGGAAAATGTCAAGAGCAGGGATTTGAGAAAAGGGGGAAAAAAGCCCTGATTAAAACCTAACCACAAACCAGTTATTAGAAACACAGAAGATGAAGCCAAGGCTTAGCTCGAGGCCTAAGCAGGCACAGTTTCCAGAACGTGACAGATAAGAGAGAGGAAAAGGAAGAAAAAGAGAAAACCCAAAGGAAATTAAAAATAGAGATATGGTGAGAAGCTAAGTGAAAAGTTTCCATATGTGTGCCTCAGCTAATAGCCAGCATCTGACATTTGTATCAATGGGAAGGATTAGCAAGAGGAGTTGTAAAGTCTGAGGGAATCTTCTGCCTTGTTTGATGCTCTAATAATGGAGGGCAGATACTTAAGGTGATTATGGCCCTAATTAAATGGGATTATTCCCAAGTTAAACTTCAGTTCCTCTTGGTTGGGCCTGTGATAGTCTCCTGGCTTGATTCTGTGTGGAATGGCTCACACAGCACCAAGCTCTGCTGCCAGCCAGCAGGACCTGCACAGCCTGGAGTGTTGGGCACCTCCTGAGGTTCTGCAAGAGCAGGGGTAGGGTCCTGCAGCTGGGAAGGAGTAACCCTAGGACAGGTAAGGGAGCACCTGCAGAAAGGGACCTGGGAGTGCTGGTGGACAAGTTCAGCATGAGCCAGGGGTCAGTGGGATCCTAAGGTGTATTAAAAGAGTGTGGCCAGCAGGTTGAGGCAGGATCTTCTCCCCTTCTACTCTGCCCTGGTGGTACCAGGGTATTGTGGGACCTGGTGGTACATTTGGTAGTGTGTCCATGTTCTGGGCTTCCCAGCTCAAGAGAGATAGGAAACTACTGGACAGAGTCCAGCAGAGGCTATGAAGATATTGAGTGGGTCTGGAGCACGTCTGTGAGGAGCAAAGGCTGAGAGCCCTGGGACTGAGAGCCTGCAGAAGAGCAACCCCAGAGGGGAGCTGAGCAATGCTAAGCAAGAGCTAAAGGGTTGGGGGCAAGAAGATGAGGCCAAACTCTTTTCAGCAGTGCCCAGTGACAGGCCAAGGGGCAATGGACACAAACTGGAACCCAATAGGTTCCATCTGAGCAGGAGGAGAAACTTGTTTGGTGTGAGGGTGCTGGAGCCCTGGCGCAGGCTGCCTGTCAGAGAGCCCAGAAGTGAATTCTCAGACCAGAGTTAGTTCTGCTGTAGCTCACAGCAGGGCACCCCTCTCCACCAGACACTCCCCACGGGTGCCCAGCCTGGCTGCCATGAGCCATCTGACCTGCTCACACCAGCTTATCACCCCTAATTCCTCCTGCTTTGCCGCTGGCTCCCTCCGGCAGCGGCGTCGCAGCAGGCGAGCATCCCTGCGTCCCCTTCCCAGTCACCGTTCGGCCACAGCGCAGCGCACATGGGGAGGCCTTTTTAATCTGCTCCCCCTAATTAAATGAAAAGCCAATTTAAAAGGGAGCAGTAATAAAGCCTCTTCTCCCCAAATTAAGTGTAGAAAAATAGTTGCTTCTTCTAAGGTCTGGCAAGCGATTAGCAGGCAATGAGGCTGCTTTCGGGGAGGCCTTCAAACCAAAGTGCCCTCATGCAGTGATGCTGTTGCTGCTGCTGCTGGGGGGGAGGAGGAGGAGGAGGAGGAGGAGGAGGAGGAGCCCCTTTCTGCCTGCTGACGCTGGGCTGTGTCTTTCAGGCCCCATTTTTCATACCTGTAAACCAGTTTGTGACACACTTTGAGCAGAGGGCTAGGGGGAGGAGGGTTGTTAGGTCTGCATTAGCTCATTAAAAACTCAACCCCCACCCCCCCACACCCCACCTTCCCCATCTCTATTTTACATAATTTAACATGGCAAACTATTAGGGGTGGGGAAAAAAAACCTAAGGTGAAAAACTGCAACCCCTGGGCACGCGTTTAAAGCAGCCTCATTTAGATGCTAATTTTGGTTCCTGCTGTATGGCTGCTTAAAAAAAAAGACAAAACCAAACAACACACCAAAAAAACACACAAAAAAAAAAACCCAAAATGGAAAAAAAGGCCAAAAAAAGGCAAAAAAAGCCATTAAGAAAGGGGCAAATTACTTAAAAGGCATTATTAGACAAATACCTCTGAGGTTTGTGATACCAAGTGGCCTTTTTGTGACTGAATACAGCTGCTAAGCAGAGCCACAGGGAGAGATTTGTTTTAAAAGGAGAGGGGAAAAAACCTAAACCCAACAAGGCACTAAACTGGGGGGGGGGAAACATCAACAACTCATTAAATTGAAGCAAACAACAAAAGAAAGCACAACCCAAGTAATTATTTGGAGTGTAAATCACACAGGTATTAAATACATATATACTTTAAAAGGCAAGCCATACTTTAGTCTTTGAACTGTTTAGAGGGGGCTGTGGCTCTGTGGGTGATGTGTGTGAGGGGTGGAATGCTAGGAGGTGCCCACACATTGTCTGTGGTAGGGAAAGAAGTGCTCAGATGTTGTTGTTTAGCTCTACTCATAGCTCCTGTCTGGTGTGTTTGGGAAAATAGCAGTGACAGGGAAAGAATAAAATAAAAAGAAGGTTAAATGAAATAAATGAGCATAAAATAAAATAAATAGCATAAAATAAATAAAAGAGCATAAAATAAAATGAATAAAAGAGCATAAAATAAAATAAATAGCATGAAATAAATTAATAGCATAAAATAAAATAAATAAAATAGCATAAAATAAAATAAATAAAATAGCATAAAATAAAATAGCATAAAATAAATTATTGGCATAAAATAAAATAAATAAAATAGCATAAAATAAATAAAATAGCATAAAATAAGTAGCATAAAATAAAGTAAATAAAATAGCATAAAATAAATTAATATCATAAAGTAAAGTAAATAAAATAGCATAAAGTAAATTAATAGCATAAAATAAATAAAATAGCATAAAATAAAATAGCATAAAATAAATAAAATAGCATAAATAAAATAAGAAGCATCAAAAATAAAGTAACATTAACAAATTAAAATAAATAAAAGTAAAATAATAAAAAATCACACAAAATAAAAAATAATATAAAAAATAAGGTTAAAAAAAGTAAAAAAACATAAAGTAAAATAAACATAAAATAATAAAAAATAACATAACACAAAAAATAAGAGCATAAAAAATAAAACAAAATAACATAAAAAAGTGTAAAAACATAAATTAAATAAATGGAAAATAATGAAAGATAAGATAAAAAATAAAATAGCATAAAAACTAAAACAAAATAACATAAAAATAAAATAAAATAACCTAAAAAATAAAGTGAAAAACCCATAAATTAAATAAACATAAAATAATAGAAGATATCATAGCAGAAAAAATGAAATAGCATTAAAAAATAAAACAAAATAACATAAAAATTAAATAACCTAAAGGTTAAAGTAAAATCAAATAAAATAATAAGTGAACTATTGCAGTGCCAATCACTCTGCTAAGAGCTTCTTCCTACCACCCAGCCTGAACCTGCCCTGGCACAGCTTGAGGCATTGGCTGCCTGGGGAGGTGGTGGAGTCCCCATCCCTGGAAGTGTTTAGAAGGAGGCTGGGTGAGGCACTCAGTGCCATGGCTTAGTTAATTAGGTTAACTAACATGGGTTAGCTGATAGGTTGGACTCAATCACCTCAGAGGTCCTTTCCAACCTGGTGAATTCTGTGGTTCTTGGAGTGGGGGGTCCAAGACTGAACCCAGGATTCAAGAGGTGGCCTCAACAGTGCCCAGTGCAGGGGGATGATCTCTGCCCTAGCCCTGCTGCTCACACCATTGCTGATCCAGGCCAGGATGCTGGTGGCCTTCGTGGCCACCTAAGCGCTCTGCTGGCTCCTGTGTAGGCAGCTGTCAACCAGCACCTCCAGGCCTTTGCTAGACACTTTCCAGCCACTCTGCCTCAAGCCTGGGATGTCCATGGGGTTGTTGTGATCAGGGTGCAGCACCCAGCACTTGGAATGTGGAAGTGGGAAAGGTTGGCATAATCCCACGATGCTGAATGCTGGCATGAGGTGGGTTGGGGTGAAGGAGGAAGAGCTGAAGCTGCTGTTTTCAGAGGAGGTGTGCAGCAGTTAAGTGCCAGGTAGCTGGTTGCACATAAAGGTTATTGTGGCTATATTGCAAGTGACTGTGATTTATTCCTGCAGAAGTTTATAGGAGAAATGTCTATTGTGACTCTCAGATGTGCTAATTATTTCAAGCTAATCAATTAGAGTGCAGAGGAATCCTTAATGAAACAGGGGATGTTCTGCTTCAGGTATTTATTAAACCTGAGGGAGCTATTTGAAGCGCACTGCTGTGGAAAGACTGCGTTTGGCTATCAAAGCAGTGGAGGAGTAGTCTGTGTACACCTCTCCTGGACAGATGAGGGTTGGGAGACTGGAAAAGTGAAAGGTGGTAAATGAGAGTAACCTGTGGAACTTGGAACAGCAGAGAAAAACACACTTTAGAGGAGAAGAACCAATGGAAAGGGGCTAGAACACAAGGCTGGTGAAGAGCAGCTAAGGGTTGTGCAGCCTGGAGAAAAGGAGGCTGAGGGGAGAGACCCTCTGGCTCTCTGCATCTCCCTGAGAGAAGGCTGGAGCCAGTGAGGGTCAGCCTCTTCTGCCATAATTTTAGCTACAATGGCAGTGTCCTCTAGCTTGAGCTGTTTTGGTGTTTCTGTTTCACATATTCAGGTGCTCAGGACAATGCAATAGGTCAGGAATGATCACTGAAACACAGAATGTCAGGGGCTGGAAGGGGCCTCCAAAGCTCATCCAGTCCAACCCCCCTGCCAGAGCAGGATCTCCTAGACCAGATCCCACAGGAACACATCCAGGTGGCTTTGGAATATCTCCAGAGAGGGAGACTGCACAGCCCACCTGGGCAGCCTGTTCCAGTGCTCTGTCACCCTCACAGGGAAAAAAATCCCACTCGAGTTTCTATGGAACTTGCTCTGCCTCAGCTTCCACCATTGCCCCTGGTGCTGGCACTGGGCATCACCCAGCAGAGCCTGGCCCCAGCCTCCTGGCACTCACTGCACACATTGATAACCACTGCTGAGGTCACCTCTCAGTCTCTTCTTCTCCAAGCCCCAGCTCCCCCAGGCTCTCCTCCCAACAGAGCTGTTCCATTCCCTTCAGCATCTTTGTGGCTCTGTGCTGGACTCTCTCCAGCAGTTCTATGTCCCTCTTGAACTGGGTGGGGAGGGCAGAACTGGACATTAGATTCATGAGATGTCGCCTGAGCAGGGCAGAGTAGAGAGGCAGGAGAACCTCTCTCAACTTCCTAACCACAGCCCTTCTAATCCACCCCAGAATGGCACTGCCTCTCCTGGCTCCAAGTGCACATTACTGCCCCATGGTCAAATAACAGCCCAAGCGCCAGGCTGCTTTATTTTTGTAGGTCCTTCTCCTTCCCTAGCAAACAGATTTGATGTGGTGGTTGTGATTTTGTTGCCTGGAGCCTGTGGCTGGGGAGGTGAAATTGGTGCTTTGTTGGGGGGGTTGTTCTTTTGTTGGTTTTCATTTGCATTGGAGGTTTTTGTTTTGGACTGCTCTTGAGATAGATATTATTCAGCTAAGGTCTCTTGTTTGATGTGACATTACCAAGAAATAACCCAAACCCCAAACCCAGTCCTCTAGAGCATGGGCAAAATAAAAGGTGTTTGCTGTGCTTGAGCTGTGAGTGATGAAGGGAAAAGAAGCAACAACTTGGCTGAGACAGTACCAAAGGAGAAAGGGAAAAAAGGAATTGGACAAGAGGAGTGAAAAGTGAGCTTTATCAAAGCTGCCATCGCTGGCAAGGGTTTACTGCCCCAATTTATGATGAAATATTTAATAATTCTGCCTCCTTTCAGCCTGCAGTTTTTATTTCACCTCTCAAATAAGGGGCAAATCCTGGACAGGAGGTCATTAATTTTCCCCTTCAGTCACCACCTCCTTAGAGCCACTAGAGTTAATAGGGCTGCATATTAATCAGGGCCTTGAGTCCTCTTTGTGAGAGGGAGGCAGGAGAGAGGGGGGGCTGGGGGTGTCTCTGAATTTGTGCCATTAACTTTAGGTGACAAATAAAGGCTGTTCTTCCTGCTGGGCTGTCACTTAGGATGCTTGGCTACAGCTGCACAGCTGAGAGGTTGCATTTTTTTCATCTGGTGGTAAAGATGAAGAAGGGTTCAGGCAGGAGGCACTGCACACAGTGCAGGGGTGAGCACAAGGAATATGTTCTTCCTCACCTGGAACCAGGCTGAAAAGGTCCTTTGGCCACGTTGTGTCCTCATGCAGGTAGTCCAGAATCATAACCAGAAGCACCTCTGTGAGTGAAACAAAAGATAGTTCTCAAGTCTGCAACATTTAGACTTCCAAACCACTGTGGTGGCCACAGAGGCTCATTTGCTGTCCTCCCAAGATCAAAGCACCCTTTAAAACTAAAGGATAGAACTAAACCGTGCAACAAAGGGTTGGGATGGGACTGAAGCTGTCCTTGGAGAAGTAGCTGAGAGGCTTCTGTCATTGCTTCTCCTGCCATGATCATACAGTCATTGAAAGGTCTGGGTTGGAAGGGACCTTTGAAGGTCCTCAAGTCCGAGCCTCCTGCAGTCAGCAGGGACAGCTGCAACTGGAGCAGGCTGCTCAGAGCCCCTTCATAAAAAGGACACAGAACTGTTGGAGTAAGTCAAGAGGAGGGTCACAAAGATGATGCAAAGGCTGGAGAACAGGCTGGGGGAGCTGGAGGTGTTCAGCCTAGAGAGGAGAAGACTATGGGGGACCTTAGAGTTGACTTCTAATACCTGAAGAGATCCTACAGGAAGGCTGCAGAGGGACTTTCCATGAGGGTGTCTAGAGAGAGGATCTCTGATCACATTGGGTGCTTCTGTGCTCCACAACCTCCATGAGCAACCTGCGCCAGTGTCTCACCANAACCTGTTCCAGTGTCTCACCACCCTCACTGCAAAGAACTCTTTCCTAACATCCACTTTCAGTCTCTCCTCTGCCACTTCAAACCCATTCCTCCTCCTCCTCCTCTCATTACCAGACCTTCTCAATAGTCCCTCCACAGCCTTCCTGCAGCCCCCTTCAGATCCTGGAAGGCCAATCCAAGGTCTCCTCCAAGCCTTCTCCAGCCTGCACAGCCCCAAGTCTCTCAGCCTGTCCTCAGAGCAGAGCTGCTGCAGCCCTCTCAGCATCTTGGTGGCCTCCTCTGGACTGCCTCCAGCACTTGGAGGGGCTGCAGAACTGCACCCAGGAGTGCAGGTGGGGTCTGAGGAGAGCAGAGCCAAGGGGCAGAATCTCCTCCCTTGCCCTGCTGCCCACACTGCTCTTGCTGCAGCCCAGCACAGGGTTGCTCTCTAAGGTCCCTTCCAACCTGAGCCATTCTGTGAACTGGGGCTGCCCTTACAGGAGATATGAACCCTTAATTAGAGAGAAAAATTCCCAGTGTCCTCACTTCTGTGCCTGACAAACCCCTTTTACACTGCTCGTTTGTTTACATGCAATTATTTCCCTTCCCCAGCTGCCTGGAGGGGAAGGCAGAGTCCTCTCCCTGCGCAAACCGCAAGCCCCCTTGCTAATACGTTAACAAACTCACCATTAGCAACACTCCTGCTAGCAACAGCAGAGCCAGGAAGGCTTTCCCCCTATTTTCTCTTTCCCATAGCATTCCCAGGAATTTCTGAGGTTCCCACGTTTCAATCAGGGCTTGGTGCAGAGTTAGGGACCTCAGTTTTGGGGGAGTGGGGGTCTTTCTTATGCAGAGTTAGATACCTCTGTTTCCTCTCTGCCCTCCCTGAAGTGGAAAACAGAGCAATGGCAGCTTTCAGAGCTGGAATGGGATGAAAGGAGCTGCTCTTCATCTGCTTTAATAGCTTTTCAGGACTGGCTGGCATGTTTTGACTGAACTGGAATGTGGCAACTTTTCTCCTTGCTGTGAAATCTCATTCAGAGGGCTTCACTCTGACTGTTAGAGAGCAGAAGTCTTTATTGTCCTAATGATTTATTTTCCTGGGATGCATTTCACATCAGGAAAGGGAGAAAGAAAGAAAGAGAAGGAGAATATTTCACATCAACACAGGTTGTATGGCTTGAAAAATCCTGCATTGTTCTTGCATCCTCCTGAGGATTCCATTCCCATCCCCATGTGTTTGCTTTGTGCTGGTGTAAGTAGGTGAGCTCAGAGCTCTGAACCATTGGTGCTTCCTAAATCCAAGCTGCCTCAGGTGACTTGAAATCCAGTTGACTTAAAGGATGAAGCAAAGGTTATTTATTTAGGTCCAGTGAAAGTGCTTCCATGTGTGTGTTAGTTTGCACTTCATCCTAGAGGCTGTTTAAAATGCATTTCATGGGAGGGTTCTTCCAATGAAGTCCACACTGGTGCTCATTGCAGGAATCAACCTTTTATTCCACCAGTGAAAATTGCTTCCCCGTTTGTTTTCCTCTGTGCTTTTAATTTCTTCCATGGGAATTTTCAAACAAACCCAAAGTGGAAGGTCCTGCACCTGGGTGGGTGCAACCCCAAGCACAACTCCAGGCTGGGTGGGGAATGGCTGAGAGCAGCCCTGAGGAACAGGTCCTGGGGGTCTGGGGTGATGAAAAGCTCCACAGGAGCCTGCAGTGTGAGTGCAGCCCAGACAGCAACCCTGTGCTGGGCTGCAGCAAGAGCAGTGTGGGCAGAGGGCAAGGGAGGGGATTCTGCCCCTTGGCTCTGCTCTCCTCAGACCCCACCTG
>WAAF01007715.1:0-14949 GCA_013400475.1 Tricholaema leucomelas | reverse complement strand
CCTGGTTGATTCTATGATTCCATGATTTAGATTTTAGAACAAGCCTATAAGGAAAACATTCCTCCCACTGTACCTCCATGCACAGAGACCTATTCCAGCGTACCTGGTGCCCTACAATATACCAAACAGCTAAAATCTGAGATGTTGCTCAGTGTTAACATTAGACAGCTCACTTCTTTAAAACTTCTGTTTTCAGTCAGAAGACTTAAAACATTTTCATTTAAACAGAATATGCTGATGTGGCCATGTAAGCAGCTGCTTCCAACAGCTGGGGCTTCAAAAATAATGAAACCAAACAATATTATGACAGAAGGCAACACTGACCTAGAATCATGCTTACAGTGAACAGTGTGTGCCCCCTGAACTGCTACATAAGTAGAATTGCCTTTCTGTTTAAGTAGAACAGAATTAAGCAAAGTAAAACTGTTAATTCTGCTGCCAGGTTTATGCTGTTCAGGACTGGTGGCCACTGGTGGTACAAAATACCCACTGGTGGTACAAAAGTCCTGTGAGAAATGCATTTTGTTATTTAGGATTTAAGCTTTGGTGCACAAAATCTGCAGTGACTTATCCACATCTGGGTTTATTTCAGAGAGAGACACCACTGAACCGTTTTCCTCCTTTCCGCAGAGGATCAAAATTGTTCTGGGCTCCTCAATTCAAGAGAGATGTTGAGGTGCTGGAAGGTGTCCAGAGAAGGGCAACAAAGCTGGTGAGGGGCCTGGAACACAAACCCTATGAGGAGAGGCTGAGGGAGCTGGGGGTGTGCAGCCTGGAGAAGAGGAGGCTCAGGGCAGACCTCATTGCTGTCTACAACTACTTGAAGGGAAGTTGTAGCCAGGTGGGGGTTGGTCTCTTCTCCCAGACAACCAGCAACAGAACAAGGGGACACAGCCTCAAGTTGTGCTGGGGGAAGTCTAGTCTTGGCATTGGAATGGGCTGCCCAGGGAGGTGGTGGAGTCACCATCCCTGGAGGTGTTCAGGAAAAGCCTGGATGAGGCACTTAGTGCCATGGTCTGGTTGACTGGATAGGGCTGGCTGCTAGGTTGGACTGGATGATCTTGGAGGTCTCTTCCAACCTGGTTAATTCTACAATTCTATGAACAATTAGAGGGAAGATATGAACTCAGCTTGGCCTAGCATCCCTGCCCTACAGATATTTGAGCTTGCACTCCAGGATTCAGCATTGCAGTTAGTTACCTTTGAGTACAAAGGCAACAAGAATCTCCACCCTGACAAGTGAGTGTGCATCTGGCAGCTAAAGCTCTGTCATACAACCTGTAGCAGACAGTTGCTATGCTCTGCACTGACTGGAAAGAAGTGGCCAAAAGTGTAGAACTGAGTCTCCCACGTGCTTGTCCTTCCAGAAGAAGGTCACTCACTTGGGCTCTGTGTTATGCCAACAGAGACCAAAGCTTTATAACCTTTTACAGCAAGCTCAAATCTGCCTTAAAAATACTGACTACATACAGCCCTAAGTACAGAGGCTTTCTAACTTCACATATCATAGAAAAGCACCTTAAAGATTATCTAGTTCCTACCCCACTGCCACGGGCAGGTTCACCTCCCACTGGACCAGGTTGCTCACACCCTCATGTGGTCTGGTTTTAAACACTTCCAGGGATGAGGTGTCCACAACTTCTCTGGGCAACTCATTCCAGTGTCTCACCATTCTCATAGTTAGCAATTTCTTCCTAATGTCCAATCTAAAGCTACTTTTAAGCTCTTGCTCAAAGTCATTGTCCCTTGTCCTGTCACCACGTGCCTTTACAAATAAAGTCCCTCTGCAGCTTTCCAATAGACTCTCTCCAGGAAGGCTGTTATGAGGTGTCCCTGGAGGCTTCTCTTCTCCAGGCTGACCAACCCCAACTGTCTCAGACTGTCTTCATAGGGGAGGTGCTTCTTAACAGAATGATGCCAGTTTCTGCAGTGGCATCAAACAGGAATAATGATGACCTAAACAAAAGCAACATCAATCTGAAGCCCTCAACAGATCTCTGTTAAGATAAAGAAAAGCAGTATTTACAGATTTAGAGATGCACCATCAAAGCAATTGTAATAGTTCTGTTTCTTTCCTGGTTTTCCCTGTGACTGAATGCTACAGAAGGATTACAAGAAGCCTCTTTAATTCTTTAAATGACAGTGGTTATGAACTGTACAGAAAACCCTAGAGAAGGCAAAGATTCCAAAAGGCAATCAGTCTACCTCCAGAAGTTGAACTCAGCAGGGATAGAGAAAAGATAGATTTCTAGATTGCAGACTGAAAGCTAACTTCCAGATTATATAAAGCAATTGCTTGACAATCAGAAAGGGGAAATTGTTGCCTTCTAATTCTGTTCATGCTTACTAACACACTGTATGACTTTGAGCAAGTCATTCACTTTGTGACTCAGTTTACTCATTTGTGATTCAGGGATTTGATGCAGAACCCCCTGATGTATGTATTCAAGGTCTTAATTCATGCCTGCAGAGTACTCTGAAACCCCAGAATGAAACGTTAAATATAGTACACTGAGAAGGATGTTCTCTAGCTCTTCTTTTCTAATATGCCATTTGGAACAAACCAAATAAGAGAGTCTCTACATAAAATTCTTGTTATGCTTGCAGAGAACTCATCTTCCTGACATTTAACAAGGCCAAGTGTAAGGTCCTGCACCTGGGTCAGCGCAATCCCAGGCACAGATCCAGGCTGGGTGGTGAATGGCTGAGAGCAGCCCTGAGGAGAAGGACCTGGGGGTCTGGGTCGACGAAAAGCTCAACATGAGCCGGCAGTGTGCACATGCAGCCCAGACAGCAACCCTGTGCTGGGCTGCAGCAAGAGCAGTGTGGCCAGCAGGGCAAGGGAGGGGATTCTCCCCCTTTACTCTGCTCTCCTCAGACCCCACCTGGAGTACTGTGTGCAGTTCTGGAGCCCCCAGCACAAGAAGGACATGGAACTGCTGGAGCGGGTCCAGAGGAGAGCCACGAAGATGATCAGAGGGCTGGAGCACCTCTGCTATGAGGACAGGCTGAGAGAGTTGGGGTTCTTCAGCCTGGAGAAGAGAAGGCTTCCCCCTCAGGGAAGCAGTGAACTCCAAGAGTTTCTTTCCAACCAGTTAGCACTTTTTTTGTTACTGAATCGACAAAAGCATAGAGGCCACTGGAAATGAACAAAAACCTGCCCACAGAAGATGTATCTCTCTCTTTGACAATGTTTTAACAGGTACTTACCCACTCCCTTCAGTCATGAACTCTGGACAGCAGTAGGTTCTGTGCAGAAAGCAATACATTGTTTTTTAAGTCTAAACCCCAATAATATCCACTTTAGGACAGTTAGAATGTTGGGGATCTTTTTCCTGCATTCGTTGCATTTTGAGCCACCTGATCTAGTTGTGGATGTCTTTGCTGACTGCAGGGCAGGGGGTTGGACTAGAGGACCTTTGGAAGTCCCCTCTAACCCAGACCATTCAATAATTATTTCTCCAATTATCATGTCAGTTTTGCTTAGTCTGAGCTGAAAACGAAGTCAGATGTTTCAGTTCAGCTCAGATAAACTGCGTTCTATCAGTCTTAAGCACCATCGACTAGAGTAAAGCTTTGCAAGTCAAATGAAGCTCTTACAGCTTACTCAATCCCATTAACCTCCATTTGCACACTCAGATGTGCCCTTGCTAAAGCTTAATTAGCAAATATTCTGCAAATGGAATACTACTCCCACTCCTTTCTCTGGTTTGCATTAAATCAATACTGTGCAAGAATTAACCATTTTGGAAGACTTTGAAGATGCACACAGCACAGAGCCAGGCCAGCTGAAAGATAGAATAGAATAGGATCAACCAGGTTGGAAGAGACCTCCAAGATCATCCAGTCCAACCTAGCACCCAGCCCTATCCAGTCAACCAGACCACGGCACTAAGTGCCTCATCCAGGCTTTGCTTGAACACCCCCAGGGACGGTGACTCCACCATCTCCCTGGGCAGCCCATTCCAATGGCAAATGATCTTTCTAACAATGCTTTTTCAGTGCAGAATGACACTTGGCTAGAACTCATTGTGCTTATTGATCACACTTAACACCACATTAGCAAAGGCTGGGCTGGTGTAAACTTAGCCTGTGCCTACACCCATGCTTTGGGTGTATGTTGGGCATAGTTACCTTTTACCTAAGAGCCACGAAGGTGATCAGAGGGCTGGAGCACCTCTGCTATGAGGACAGGCTGAGAGAGTTGGGGCTCTGCAGCCTGGAGAAGAGAAGGCTTCGAGGAGACCTTAGAGTGGCTTTGCAGTATCTGAAGGGAGCCTACAGGAAGGCTGGGGAGGGACTATTGACAAGGTCTGGGAATGTCAGGACGAGGGGGAATGGGTTTAAACTGGAGGAGAGGAGATTTAGACTGGATGTTAGGAGGAAGTTCTCTACAGTGAGGGTGGTAAGACACTGGCACAGGTTGCCCAGGGAGGTTGTGGATGCTTCCTCCCTGGAGGTGTTTAAAGCCAGGCTGGATGAGGCCTTGAGCAACCTGCTCTAGTGGGAGGTGTCCCTGCCTATGGCAGGGGGTTGAAGCTGGATGATCCTTGAGGTCCCTTCCAACCTAAACCATTCTATGATTCTGTGGTCAGCAGCCTATGACATGTATACATGCCTAGCAGCCCCCAGGGGATTTTTTTGGTGGTTTCTATTGCTAATTTCTCCAAGTTGAACTTTATTCTGAAGAACTTTAATGGCTTTTGTTTTACCTTCTTTCCCAGCATCCACTGAGGAATCAGAGGATACTTTCACAAAATGGTTCTTAACAGGCATGTGACCTACACCTATGCATAAAGTTAGATTAATAGTTACAAATTGTTCATAATAAATAATGCACAGATATTCCTGACCACTCTACTCCAAGGTTTATTTTCATTCTCCTCTTTTTACTCTTAGAAAACATCTCTCTCAGCACTGACATACCCCCAACTCTTCCCTCAAGGAACAAAAACACTATTAAGAGTTTGGATGATTCAGATCTTCCAGAATTTGATTAGTCCAAAGAAGTATTTACACATCTGACACTGCTAATGCATACATATTGACAGTTTACACCAGGTAAGAAACCTCTTACTACTGTACAATGAAACTACAGGAATTAACCAAAAGGCCATTAACTTTATGGTGCTTAACCAATCAAATGAAAAACAAACAAAAAACCCAACCAACTAACCAAAAAAAGGTACAAGGCTGACAAGTAAAGTGTAAAATCATCTGCAGACTCTGATTTGTGCTATACTGCTGTTGTTGGGCCAGCAATGAAATATGGCATACATCTGCCAAAGACTCAGAATTTGTTTCTCTTAGTGACTTGGGGTCAGTTGCAACAATAAAACTATGGCATGTGACAAAAAAAATATTTCCCCCTCCCCCCCTCCAAGTAACTGGAAAAGCCTTTATAGAACAGAGAAAACTAACACCATTAACGTATCACCTAGAACCATAGAATCCACCAGGTTGGAAGAGACCTCCAAGATCATCCAGTCCAACCTAGCACCCAGCCCTGCCCAGTCAACCAGACCATGGCACTAAGTGCCTCATCCAGGCTTTTCTTGAACACCCCCAGGGACGGTGACTCCACCACCTCCCTGGGCAGCCCATTCCAATGCCAATCACTCTCTATGCCAACAACTTCCTCCTAACATCCAGCCTATACTTCCTCCAGCACAACTTGAGGCTGTGTCCCCTTGTTCTGTTGCTGGTTGTCTGGGAGAAGAGACCAACCCCACCTGGCTACAGCCTCCCTTCAGGTAGTTGTAAACAGCAATGAGGTGCCCCCTGAGCCTCCTCTTCTCCAGGCTAAAAAATACCTTGAAAATACCTTTCCTAGGCTGCATTCTCCTACAAACTGTCTACCAGTGTGCAATATGCACATATAAGAGACCATCCACGTACACTTCATCCTCATTTTACAACACTGACTACAGGGGAAAGGAATGGAGAAACCAATCTCTTTAATATTCAGAGGAATTGCTGAAGAAGGAAGAGGATTTTGGTCCTCTTCTGCACAGAACTAACTAAGCCTTCAGACAAGTGTAACAACATCTCACCCGTGCAGCAAATACCTCTGCCCATATAGTGTCCTAAAGCTGCTTCAATTTTACCCTTAACAGAAGGAAAATTAAACTTCTGAAGTATGATGATTATCAATAACCACTTTCAGCCATTTCACCCTCCCTCACACACTCTCATTTTTCAAGTATACTTTGAATATGTATAGTTTAGCATGGAATAAAAAAAACCCTGATTTTGGTAGGGTTCTCTAATGGACAATTATTACTGTTGATATTATAAACCAGCTCAGGCTTCAAAAGGCTACATGCATCTTACTGCTCTTGTTCTTTATTCAACCCAATGTAATTGGCAGATTATTTAAACTGCAACTGCATCTCTCTCCAGAGTACAGTTAAGATAAAGTGTCTGGATGGTAAAATTCAGCAAACCTGGATAATCAGAGTGTGTAACAGAGTAACTGAGCCGCAGCATCAAAACATGAAATCCTCATCCGCTGCAGCTTTATAAATAAAGCCTTCCCCAAACCTAAATCTTTTACACAAAGACTCAATGCAGAAGTCTTTGAGCTTGCACATTACTGCAATCTAGGTCCTGCAGACAGGAAAAAGAAATTATTGGCAAGCTTCAATTAATGTCTTGGTGCAAGGAAATCAGCGGTAGTTTTGTATCAGATGATTACTACGACGCTTGAGTCACTGGAAACGATGCAGAGTTTGATCTTGATATGGTCCATCTTATTTATGCACAAGATCAACATCTTACAGGATGTACTTGTCCAATGGTTAGATAACAGTTATTTCTGTTTAGAGAACTCTAAGCATGAAAGGTTGGCTCTCCCCCTCCCTGTTGAACTTCTATACCTGAAATCTAGGGGTGCATCAGCACAAATCCCTACTGTTACTCGCAGGAGGTTATCAACTACAACATATGCACAAAACACTCTTCTGATTGAAAACATTCACTTGGGTGAGAATAAAAAGCCAAATCAAAGCTTTGTCCTTGTTAAAGAGATGTGTTGGGTTTAGAGACATTTTTGCTAGCCACTCTAGTGAGTGATCTAGGAAAGAAGAGTGCAAAACGAAGCCGATATGCAGAAGGCACTGAAACAGCACTAATTTCTTTCTCTTCTCTTGGATATTAACTTCTTCAGAATTTAAAGAAAACATGTACTCATGGTGGGGGGGAAAGGAACCCATTCTCTGGCAGATTAGTATTAAAAAGGTAAGGATTTAAAGCAATACAATTCCCTGTTGCCTGGTTTTTTGTTAGCAGCGAAACCCCAGCGTACACAGAAAAGCTAATTCGAAAGCATGGTTGCAAAGTTGCAGAGAAATAAGATGAATGGGATTATGGGGCTTCGGCTGCCACAAAGGAACGGTCACAACGGCTCTCCAGAAAGGCTAAAAGACAAATGCAGGCAGATCTAAGTGAAAGGCAGCAGCACAAAGTAATACACCTTCTACAGAAGCACGGCAATCCCAGCTACAGCTCGGAGCCATAGTTTCCATCAGTTCGGTAAAAGAGAAGGCTAGAAATTGCCGGGCTTTTCAGTCCGGCTGTCAGCCCCCTGCTGCCGGCACGGCACAGCACTTACACAAGCCTGGGTCTGTCTCTGTGCAGCTCCTCTCCGTCCCCCTCATCTGCTTTGTTACTCTCAAAGACCTGCTGGCAAAAGAGAGGGCTCGGTGTCCTTAGGGGAGGAGAGAAAACGGGTAATACATGACTTCCGTGGTGCTTACCTTGCCCCTACTCAGAGCTTGCACATCCAGCTTCCCCGGCCAAGTTACTTGGAGGGTATTTAATACAGATGCTCAGAAATCTGAGGAGAATGAAAGCAAACAGAGTTCAGATTTCCTTTAGAAACAGGGCTCCTTGATCAGTCTGATGCTGTTGACACTAAGGTGAGCATATAAGGGGAAGGAGGAGGGATTGCTAGGGAGCATCAAAGGCAAGAGAATGGGAGAGGGGCTTCCTCTGCCTAGATGTGACGTCCCTTCCTGCCTGCCCCCTTGTCTGGAGAGGAAATAAAATGGAGCCCAGCAGGGAGGGAGAGAGATAATCCTGCAGCTTCATCTGATTAGAGAAACTGGGCCTGTGCGGAGCCAGCAATGCTGCCAGGGATGCACAGAGAGAGAAGGAAAAGAGGGGCAGGAAGAGGAGGAGAAGAGAGAGAGGAATAGAAATGGTGAAGGGGAAAGAAAAATTATAAAAGCTATATAAAGGAATTAGCACTCAGGCCAAGCCACCCTGGATGTGTTCAGCTTCTACCCTCCTGTAAATACAAAATTACCAGCAGGAAATAGTTACTGCTTCTGGTCATCCAGAACAATCAGAAACCACCCCCAAATTTAGAATGAATCAGTTGTATAAGCATGGAAAGGGAGCAAAGACATCTCAATAGACTGAAAAAAGTGAGACTGGTTTTGTTTGACGTGTGCTGAGCAGGGAGAACTGGCAAAAGCAGTATGCTGTGCAGAGTTACCTACTTTGCCAAGGGTGGGAAGCAATTTACAACCAATTTTCTCTTACTCAGAATTTTGCAGAACCTGCTTCCACTTACTAAAACAGGTTTAGTTGAACTAAAGTGACTTTCAAGAACCATGCATCAACACATACATCAGGGTACTTGCAGCTCTGGTCCTGATTGTCCTGGTCGCATGTCCTGGTAGCTACACTCCTAGTCATGCCCTCTCTCATGTGCCTGGTGCAAGCACCTCCAGGTTCACAGCTGCCCACCTGTGTAAGGAACATCTTCACCCCCTTCACACAGGGGATCCAAAAGTTGCAGGGGGCTGTGGCCAGTCTCTCACTGCACACATGGTAGCACGGTGCCCTTGCACTCAGCTTGACATAGGGGCTCACATGAGGGCACCGGCAGCATGCTGCTGTTGGGCATCTGTTGTCCCATGGCAGGGAAACTGCTTTAAGGACACAAGCATCTGGGTCCCTTGAAGCTGCCAGATATGACCCATAGTGCACTGGGAAATGTCAAGGACAGGTAGGGACAGCAAGAGTCTTGTCCTCATTCACGGTGGCCCATTTCTATAAGGCATCTCCTCTTTCACTCACATTACCAGCTGCAACACTTGGTCCTTTCTCAAGCACTGCTTCTTATCTCTGCATTGAAAGCCACTTTTATCTATCTCTTTCTGGCCTATTCCCCTCCATTCCATTTAAAGCTTCACATTAGGCAGGCTAGTCAGATCTCTGAAGGAGAATACCAAAGTATCATAACCCTTTCAAGTCCTGTTTCTTTCTGGTCAGGAATGAGTTAATAACTTTCCTATAAAACACTCACTTTGCTTCTAACTCTTCACCTTGTGTCTGTCCTCCTATCAAGTCCAGTTCAGCTGGGAGATGGGCACCAAAAGCCTCCTCTCCCAGGGTTTTTCAGAACACCAGGTTGTTTCCCAAGTCTTCAAAAGGGGCTGCTAAACCTATCATTTTCTGTGTGCTTCCAGGCTTTGCTCCTAAGACATACACTCCCGCACCATCACCGAGCAATCATTCCCTTGGGCTACAAGTCAAGAAGCATTTCAGGAGTTAACAGCCATGCAGGAGTCAGCAGCAGCTTTCTGGCTCTTGTATTTCACTTGCCCTATTGATTAAGGTAAGGAAGCAGAGTAGGCACTTGTGCATCCTTCCTGCAAAGCCAGTCAGAGAAGGTCTTTGAATCTCTCCCCTTCAGAGCATTTTACCAGCATTCTTGGCAGCCCAAGATCCTTCTTAGGTGACTGTACTGGTATGAGGCTAATTGGAATATTTTAATGAGAGAAATTAGATCATTGGCTGTGAAAAGAAAATAATAATGATGTCTATATTAGCCATTAGATTGCTGAGAGATATATAAAGCCAAAACAATAACAAAGTCTCTCAGTCTGTGCCTGGCTGCAGCTTGCTTTGTTAACTCCTTTGCCTGAACCTATGCAACTTGATCTAATCATTTTCCATCTAACCCCCTCGTCAGCTCTGGCATCTCACCTCTCCTTTCTCTGCAGATTAATCATGTAAGCTTTCAACAAGGCCTTCATTTATTATTACTGAGATAAAGGGGGTGGGAAGGAGAAGGGGGAGCCCTCCTGGATGGTTTTGCTGATTGGGAGGGGTTTTGAACTTCTGTATTACATCTAACTTGTATATAACAGTAAATATCTGTACATATTGTGTATAGATGCTTGTAAATATGTGCTGTGAATACAATTTCATCTTAGCTTCCTGCTATCTGAGTTAGCCTGGTGATTTCAAGCGGGGCAGAAGGGGAGGGGAACTCCCCAACCACCACAATGACTCCATGCAGGCTTGCCATGATGCTGCAGAGAAGGCAGCTCTATAGCATTTGGCTTCTTTTCTTATTTCAATAAAAGATCTTTGGCTGATATGATGAGGCATACCCCTGGCACTTGTAGCTAACCCAACGTTGCCCCATGGGTGCCAGTGGGTAGCTGTGCAACACCTTGGTGCATAACTCTTCTGTTCAAACGCATCTGGGTGTGTTCCTCTGTGATCTGTGTTAGTATTGTCCTTCTCTGGCAGGGGGGTTGGACTCGATGATCTCCTTGGGTCCCTTCCAACCCCTAACATCCTATGATCCTGTGATCTTCCAAACTTGCCCCAGGAGCCCTCTGTCTAACCTAAAATTCACTAGTTACACTTGAACCAGCTACCTATCTTCAGAAGAGGATATGGGGTGGGAAACCTGTCTTGATCTCTTGGTTCCTCCACATGAGACCCAAAAACTTGTGTTGGAGCCCTTGTCTTGCTCCTTCCTTGTTCACAGCCTTGCACTGTTTTCTGGCACTGCCTGGCCTGCTGTCATTTACAGCAACCTTTGACATTTCTCAGACTGCAGTTGCTGAACTCCTCCCTCAGCCTTGAACTTCCTGGGCTCTGCTGCTGACAGAGCCAGGCTCTGAGGAGGTTCGAGTGCTCCTGGTGGGAGGGTGCCCTGCTAGAAGCACCTTTCTGGGCTGACTCACAAAACTGCTGCTTGCAGCCTACTCCTAAATCTCTGTCTGGGGGCTCTTTAAGCAAACCCTGGAGGGGTGATACTTGCTGTCTGTTGATTCAAAAGCACTTAAGCCAGTGAAACTGCACCTGCAACCAGGGTGATTTTAGCTTAATGCACTTCTAGCATATATTCTAGTCTACAAGAATAATGGGGCCCTCCAGGAGTAACATGCCATAGGCAACACTGCTCATTTGCCTGAATGTCATCTGCCACAGTCAATTTGGATCAGGTCTTGGATATTTCCACTCTAAAGCACTTTCAAGTGTTTCTGAAGAGTAACAGCACTTTAGCAGCCTGAGAGCCTGTAAGATGCTAACTAATGCACCATAGTCAAACTCAACTTTTACTATGCCTACAACCAGTCAGAAGCTCTCCACTTTAGGTACTGCTAGCCCCGACTGAATTAGCATTCTGTATGCAGTGCCATGTTTTCAGTTTCTGCTCATGTTCAGATACCCAAAATAGTTTCAGGCAGTCTGGTACAGGAGTTAGCATAGCAAAGGGTTTCACACATTCTTGAGGCAAATGAAATGCATTTAAGACCATTTAAAACCGTAAAACTGACCATCACCTTCTATTTCATTCAACCTGCTCTAGTAGGAGGTGTCCCTGCCTATGGCAGGGGGTTGGACCTGGATGATCCTTGAGGTCACAGTATCACAGTATTACCAAGGTTGGAAGAGACCTCACAGATCATCAAGTCCAAGCCATTACCACAGAGCTCAAGGCTAGACCATGGCACCAAGTGCCACGTCCAATCCTGCCTTGAACAGCTCCAGGGACGGCGACTCCACCACCTCCCTGGGCAGCCCATTCCAGTGTCCAATGACTCTCTCAGTGAAGAACTTTCTCCTCACCTCGAGCCTAAACTTCCCCTGGCGCAGCCTGAGGCTGTGTCCTCTCGTTCTGGTGCTGGCCACCTGAGAGAAGAGAGCAACCTCCTCCTGGCTACAACCACCCCTCAGGTAGTTGTAGACAGCAATAAGGTCTCCCCTGAGCCTCCTCTTCTCCAGGCTAAACAATCCCAGCTCCCTCAGCCTCTCCTCGTAGGGCTGTGCTCGAGGCCTCTCACCAGCCTCGTTGCCCTTCTCTGGACACGCTCAAGCATCTCAATGTCCCTCCTAAACTGGGGGGCCCAGAACTGAACACAGTACTCAAGGTGTGGTCTAACCAGTGCAGAGTACAGGGGCAGAATGACCTCCCTGCTCCTGCTGGCCACACCATTCCTGATGCAGGCCAGGATGCCATTGGCTCTCTTGGCCACCTGGGCACACTGCTGGCTCATGTTCAGGCGGGTATCGATCAGCACCCCCAGATCCCTTTCTGTTTGGCTGCTCTCCAGCCACTCCAACCCCAGCTATGATTCTATGATTTGACACCAAAAAAGCACAGTTATTTCTAGCACAGAATGTTCCAAAGAAAGCAATTCTGTCAGATAAGCAAACCCACAGAAACATCAAATTAAAATGATACATAAACACACAACAGCTGTAAATGAGAACAGTAAATTACAGGCAGAATCCATCTGCTGATTTCAGTGTCCTACTTAAGCAATGCTATTTCTATATAAATGCTTAACCTATTAAAATTATCTGCAACTGCAGCCCATCTCCTCATGCCCAGCAGTTACTTGAGAAAATGATCTCTTCTCAAATACTCAAACTTCCCAGTGCTAAGAACTAGACACAGAAAGTAGTGTTTTGGTAGTTAATTAGGGGGAAGAAAGAGATAATGAACATGGCAATATTTTCTAGTGATTAGTCAATATGGGGACAGGGGCCTGGGGTCCAGTCTTTGTTCTCAGGGTTGTTTCTTTATCTCAGCCAGTGAGCACTCTGTGTTCCAAAAATTGAGCTGAACCCTTGCCCTAGAGATCCTTATTGCTAGATTGTACTACAACACATAGAATCATAGAATCAACCAGGTTGGAAGAGACCTCCAAGATCATCCAGTCCAACCTAGCACCCAGCCCTAGCCAGTCAGCTAGACCATGGCACTAAGTGCCTCATCCAGGCTTTTCTTCAACACCTCCAGGGACGGTGACTCCACCACCTCCCTGGGCAGCCCATTCCAATGCCAATCACTCTCTCCGGCAACAACTTCCTCCTAACATCCAGCCTAGACCTCCCCTGGCACAACTTGAGACTGTGTCCCCTTGTTCTGTTGCTGGTTGCCTGGGAGAAGAGACCAATTCCATCTGCCTACAACCTCCCTTCAGGTACTTGTAGACAGCAATGAGGTCCCCCCCTGAGCCTCCTCCTCTCCAGGCTGCACTCCCTCAGCCTCTCCTCATAGGGTTTGTGTTCCAGGCCCCTCAACAGCTTTGTCGCCCTCCTCTGGACACCTTCCAGCACCTCAACATCTCTCTTGACTTGAGGGGCCCAAAACTGGACACAGGACTCAAGATGTGACCTGACCAGTGTTGAGTAGAGAAGAAGAATAACCTCCCTTGTCCTGCTGGCCAGACTGTTCCTGAAGCAGGCCATCTAATGAGGGATATGCCAAATCAGGGGAGCTGTCTGTCTATTTTTAGAACAAACCAGCTGTTAGACACATTGAGTGTTTATATAAAGTGACCAGCACAATGCCTGCTTCTGCTTGGGAGAAGATAACTGCTGGTTAGACAGCCCACTTATAGCAACTATGGTCTATGAATAAGCCTCTAGTCTGCAATTTTGTTGTCTTGTGACAAGGAAGATGATTTGTGTGGGTTTATCACATCTGTTGGTTTCATAAAGTCACCATTAAATTTGCCAGGTCATCTACATTCACCTTTCTTGGGGATGAACCTCTAAGCAACACAGATGTAGTGCTCTTTGTTGTAGGATTAACCTTTCTGAAAGCTGCCAGGCTTTTGAATGCTGTGAAAGCTGATGGGTTTGAGCTGCATCACCTCCTTTTCTTTTTCAGCTTGGATTTAGAAGCAGCTTCCTTAACAAAGCAGAGCAGTTCTTTTCACTTTATTTCACCTTGGCAGTTTGCAAGGCTGCCTGCTGATATAAGCAACCTCATACTTCAAAGACTTAGCAAACCTCTACACAGCAGTATTATTTTTGTTGTTGCCATTATCAAATAAACAGAGCAGCAGCTGAGTATGGAGAATGCAAAAAAGACTCCTCTTTTAAGCATGCTTTGTTATAAACCAAGGCTGGCATGATGTGAAACTTTAAATCTCATCTTAAATCAAGGAGCTATCACATGGGCACTGGGTTCTCGCTTCTCCTTTTCCCAGACTTCATTTCCTCCCATGCACAACCACCAGAAGGTCTCCCCTGTCCCCTACAGTTGCTTAACATCAAGTAGCAAAACCCAGGACAACGTTTCACAAAAAATAACCCTTCAAGCCAGTTTTGGGGGAGCTTTAAGCTGCCTTTCATGCAATATGGGCTTTGGCCACTTGGAGAATTTAGTCACACATTTAGCTTTGCTCTGCATTTCACTGCTAGACTTCCATCTGTTTCATTACCCTCAACTGGAAAGGAGGCAAGCCTGCACCAGGTAAGTCTGAAGGGCTCTCAGGGCCTGCTCCCAGAGGCAAACCAACCAACCAACTCCCCCTCTCCACCCCCCAACACAGCACAAAGTATTATAAAACATTACACTGTGAGAAGCCACCAATAATCATAGAATCAACCAGGCTGGAAAAGACCTCCAAGCTCATCCAGTCCAACCTAGCACCCAGCCCTGTCCAGTCAACCAGACCATGGCACTAAGTGCCTCATCCAGGCTTTTCTTGAACACCCCCAGGGACGGTGAATCCACCACCTCCCTGGGCAGCCCATTCCAATCCCAATCACTCTCTCTGCCAACAACTTCCTCCTAACATCCAGCCTATGCTTCCCCTGGCACAACTTGANTCTGCTTCCTAAGCCCCCTGGCCGACCCTCCATAATACCTTAAACATAAGGCAAGATCTAGGGTAA